>JAUCMU010000042.1:4117350-4131084 GCA_032275025.1 Enteromius treurensis | reverse complement strand
CAGATATCTCAAATATAATAGGTAGCACACAAATTCTGAATGCCTTTGACAGATCTCAAATGAGCCATTTTAATCTAAAAAAAATAATCTATGCCCACCCCTAAATTATACACATATTCCACCATAGTAATGTACTTATGTTATAAGGCTGTTACATTTATTGTTATTAGGATTACATAGTTTTTAGTAGACAGTCTACATTTTCATTTTATTTTAAGGTGGGTCAATGAAATTGTACTTGTTAACGTTACGATTAGGTTAAATTTTTTTGTTTAGTTTACTTTAACACATATAGTTTGAGATAAAACAGTAATTTGTAGAAACTGGCAGTAGTTTCACAAACCCTTGTTGTTAAAGCCTGAACCACAATTTTTTTTATATTTTTTATATTAAACTGCCAAATTGTAGACTTACTTGGGCCTAGTGATATGACATGTGTTCATTAGTTTCTCTGGAGGAATGTGAGATATACATGACTTTTAATGTGTGCTCAGTGTTTATGTGACCACAAAACCCACCATAAAGATCAATTTTATGAAATTGAAATTTATACATCATCTGAACTATTTGAATATCTGTAATCTGTGAGTGCAAAAAAATTAAATAATCATCTTTAAAGTTTTCATAGATATAGGAAATTTACAACATATCTTCATGGCACATGATGTTTACTTAATCATATCCTAATGATTTTTGGCATAAATCTCAAATTTTGACCCATACAATGTAATGTTGGTTATTGCTACAAATATACCCATGCTACTTATGAGTGGTTTTGTGGTCCAGTGTCACGAAAAAAGTTTCTTCTGTTTTACAGTTCCTGTCATTGCATTACATGTCCAGCAAACATTTTTGGAATTTTGTTTTTGTCATGTGACTAGAACCCTCCTACGATGCTGTTGCTGAGGACGAGGACCAAACTTTGTCAGGCCTTCGGCGGCTGTCTGTGAAGAAGGGCCTTAAGCTTAAACCAGCTGCCTGGGTCTGTGCTACCAAATTAGGTGATCGTTCCACATACAGTGTGCGCACTCCAGGGGGCAGCACTCCCACAGAAGTGTCTCTCATAGACTTTGGAGAAGAGTTTCCATGGGTCACACCTTCACCTTCTCCTGTTGTGGAGCTTCAGATCCCAACACTAGCTAAACTGGCACTTGAAGCAGAGAATATTTTAGACCGAACTCCTCCACAGAGCCCCTCACGCTTTCTACCCCGTCCCCTCCACCCTACCCCAGTGGTGGACTGGGATGCCCGGCCCCTCCCTCCACCCCCAGCCTATGACGATGTAGCACAAGATGAGGATGACTTTGAAGTGAGCTCCATCAACAGTGCAGAACGAGGAGCTGATGAACTATGCTCTCCACGTACGTCCTGCACTCCTACTGGAGAGTGTAAGCCTCACGTAGAAGACAATTTATTTTTGCCCTGCAGGCAGAGCAATGCCAGCACCTTTTCGCAGTCCGCTGAGATCTTCCAAGAGCTGCAGCAGGAATGTATGAGGCACCTCAATGTACCTGTGAGCTCTACCAGCCCCGATCTGGAGCCACACCGCCAAATAGTCCTAACTTTTTCTGAGGACAAACCACAGATACCACCACGAATCCCCATACCACCCCGTCCAGTCAAACGTTCCGGTGGCGATTATGCTCGCTGGTCTGGTGAGCTGTCTCCAATCTCTGGAAATGAAGATGATAAGGAGCGTCCACCTCTGGTTCCCCCTCGAGATCCCCTCTCTCAGCCGGGCTCTCGCACACCAAGTCCACACGTTGGCTCCCCTCAGACTCGCAGCAGCCTCTGCTCCGCTTCCTCCATCTATGGTCCATCCTACCTCTCCACCTCGCCTGCTAAATTAATGCCGACCACTCAGAGCTTTGCCTCCGATCCCAAATATGCTGCTCCCAAGGTCATCCAGGCACAGGGCAAAGATAAGGAGCCAGCCAAAGGGCCCTGCATTTTGCCTATAGTACGTGATGGCAAGAAGGTCAGCAACACGCACTACTACCTCCTGCCTGAGAGGCCTCCGTATCTGGACCGCTACGATAAGTTCTTCAAAGAGGCAGAGAGTGGTGAGGAAAAGAAGCAGGTAAACACAGCCACTGTCAAGCCCATGGTTCATCAACAAGGGGATCTCAAGTCCAATTTCTCCTCCAATAACAACAGCAGTCTGGCCGGCTCTGGATTTAGAGGGGTGCTGAAAAACTCGCTCAGCCTGTGCCGAGTAAGCTCTGATGGCTCATTTAACAGGGCTGACAGCACCAGCAACCATGACAAAGTCAAACAGGTAAGAGACTTGGAGATTTATTTGAATTTGATCCATGTTATTAATAGCTTTCTCGAAACTTGCGTATGCATCCAATATAAGCTGTCATGTGCTTTTTATGTCAGAATTATGAATGAGTGGCTTGGGCTGACTGTGTGGTGTCTTAATTGTAGGAACTTATCTTTTGACCTGAGTAATTATCGTTTATTTCAACTGTGACATGCAGGCGGACCATAGTTCTGATCAGTTTTTCGATACCTCCCTTTTCTTCATGGATATCTCTATTGAGGCAAAAAGTGTCAATCATGAAGGCTTGCTTGATCTAAACAATTATTTTGGGTGAAGATGATCCCAGATTGTAAAGTAATAACCTCTTAAAAACGATTATTTGCAGACGAATTTGAACTTGGTTTAGTCACGTCAAAATGCACTGCAATAACTATAAATCCGTTTATGGATTTACAGTTATTGGATTTGCCCTGTTTAGGTGCAAGATACTGTCCACGGAGTAACTATTGAAGAATGTCAGACAGCTTTACAGAATCACAGCTGGAATGTACAGAAGGCTGTACACTACTTGAAGGTAACAGCCATCACAGTAATCATGGTTCACTGGCTGGTTAGGGGATATATAATTGTAATAAGTAATCAGACAACAAAAATACATTGTATTCCTCCTCTGTTTTTTTTTACTTGTACCAGTCTGTACTGAGACTGGAAGTCTATCCATAATGTGTTTCTCAATTTCTTCTCCCTTTTTGGTGCCCAGGTGGAGCAGCTCTTCTGTCTGGGCCTGAAGACAAGGGTGGAGTGTCATAAGATTCTCGAGATGTGTGACTGGAATCTGGAGTTAGCCAGCACACAGCTGTTAGATTCATATGGATCAGTGAAGCTGAGGTAAGGTGGTCTTTAACTACAGTATGTTCACACTGCAGGCCTGAAAACAAGGAGGCCTTGGAATCCATATTTATAAATATTTATATTTCAATTCATGGTTTTAAGACAATATTTCCTTAACATTCATGAATGCATTTCTGTGTTTGAGTTTTTAGTTTATTTTTAAGCTTAAAAGGCTCTAAATAACAGAATCTAGAACAGTGACAGGAAGGTTAGGCCAATCTATCGTGTTCTTGCACTCTTGTTCTTTTTTTGTCTCACTGTATTCTGATTGCACCCTGACAATGAGAACAGAGGCATAGTGAGAGCTCCACTTAATGCCACTCAAAAAACGCCACCTCTGCTTTGGAGTGTGTCTGTAGCGAGTGGTATTTAATCAGATTCTTTTTCAGGACCAACGTAATCATACATATATGCAAATGCAGTTGGAAAGCAAACCTTTTCTGAATGCCCAAAATAAAAATGCAGTGTCATTTTAATAAGCAAAGCTTGTGAATTCACAATGTAATACATGTCCAGTAACCACCTGGTGTGTTTTGGCCACTCTAAACGGTTTCTCAGCGCAGCTCGGGGAGCTCAACTCCCATAGGAATCAATTGCTTCAAATGCTCGCTCTTGCACCACCTCTGTGGACATGCGGTGGAAAAATCATGCAAGTTCACATGACTTTTTTGATTAATTGCACAGGCCTAAACATCGGTTCTTCCTAGCCAATAAATCAGTCTGGGAAGTGACACGTAGTACTACTACGTGACTTTGGCTTCGTAGTGATCACATGAGCTGAATGGATGAATGAATGGCAGACATTGGATTGCCATACAATTACAGGTAATCAACATATCTAGAAAATGTCAGAGATACACATTAGCTTATTTTATATTTACTCAGAGCTAGTAAATCATTCAGTATTGGTGTAAAACACAGCATGATGTGATGAGCTGGTGTAGTATCTATTATTAGAATACTTTCTTAGTAGCAGATTAAGCAAAGGGCCAAGATTGAGTTGGTGTGGTCTTTTATCATTAGACAACTACGAAACTCAAAGCAACATTTGGGATCACAAGCAAAGAACAGATACTACAGATAAAGAGAACATTGTTATGCTTTAAAATTTGGATACATTTCTGTAAATATTTTGTCTTAAGTTTTGTGAATCATGTATATCTTTAATTCTCTAGTCATAGTACCTTAGGCTTCAAATTGACACTGAAGTGATGTCACATGATTCCCAAAATTATTTTCATACTGAGGTCGCATTTAGATTTTTTTTAATTGGATTTATGGAAACATATGGAGGTGACCCAAACCTGACTGAATTGAAAAAAAAAAAATCATATTCTACATGGTTTGTGCCGTTTACTGTTCTATGCTGCCCCCTATTGGCAATTTTAACCTTCAAATTTTAAAAATTATTTTTCTGTAGTATTCCGTGTATTCCGTTGTAGAACGAGCCTATCATTTTGCAGATGGCTCAAGTTCATAATAATCATTTCCTAACTCTACTATTTGCACTGAACAAACGTCCAAATTGTATTTGCTAGCTGTTCTGCTTTCTAGCTCTTCACTCTTATTTAATTGACCTCACAACGGCTCATACTATGATTCAAACAGTTAAAGGTGAAATCAATCCCTTGAACCAGTAAATCAGAGGAACGTTTTTCCTGAATCCCTACCTGTACAGAGATGTTGGATTAACTCCAAATTGATTTCAGTCAATAAACAGTGATTATGCCTCAGGGCGTGCTCATCCATAGTTTTAATCCATTTTAGTTCCTGTGCTCAATTGCAATCTGTTGTAGACACTTCTGCTGAAAGAAAACTTCCAGACAGGGGGCTGAGTCTACAAAAAAAATCCTGTGTGTGTTTTTCTAAAGTCAGCGCTTTTTTTTTTTTTTGCCAGTGTGTATATAATAAAAAAAGGTTTGTACACTCTGACTATTGCTTGTGCGGGACTGCATTTCAAGATGCTTTTTTGTGTAGCTTTTAATGCAAATTTTTGCTAATTTCTCAGTGTTTTTCTCCTTTTCTTGATTATATCGTATGCATTAGTTTAGCTGCCTATTATCAAGTGCTGTGTGAATTTTATGTGTCATATCTTTGTTTTTGTTTTTTCTCACTTTTTGCAGACGATGATGAATTGGAAAAGCCCCATGCCCTAAGAAAATGTTGAGAGCACAGACGGGACACTGAGGGGCAACATGGACTCTATCCTAGCACACTTTTACCTCCAGAGCTGACTTTTGTGTGTGCGTGTGTGTGTGTGTGTGTGAGAGAGAGAGTGTGTGCATACATGAGGCAGTGACTGTGCTCCTCCTGAAATCTTTCTCTTGGGTGCAATACAGAGTTCACAGGTCAATATTGAAAGAACCTGCTTTTTATTTTCCAGTTGATAGCAAGAGATGGAAAACAAGGTGCTGCTTGTGATTTTTCATTTAAATTTTACAAACAAGAAGTGAATAAACAGGCTTATTGAAGCCTCTAAGTATGTATATATTTTCAGATGTTTTGGTTATACATATGCATCTGATTTGAGTTGGTCTTTATCAGATTATGTGTCGGTTTTACATTTGCCTATTTAATTTAATCTGTTTCGTGTGGGTCACCTGTAACAGTAAGAATTCTTGAACCCTGACCTAGTTCAAGTGTTGTATATATGTTGAATTTCTATATATGTTAAAGACCTTCATGTTGAACTATCAACTTTTGTCACCCATGTTGACATACACTTAAGACCCTCTCTCTGCCATGTTTTGTATTATTATTATTTTTGTACTTTGCTCATGAATCACAATGAATCGCTCCTTTATAAGCCAGCTGGCTTTTCTGGTGTCATTAGTAAAGTCTCAAAACTGTTTTCATGTTGATTTGCACAATGCTGCTTCCAATCTGAAAGTAAAGACAGAACCTTGAACACGCATCAGAAAGTAAATAAGCGCTCAGTTCATTTTAAATTGGACAACTGACTGTTTTTCACAAAGCACAACTTTTCAATTAACAAATTGTCATTATTTCTAGAACAGCACTAGTCTCAAATGGTAGCTTATATAAAGTTGTACAGTGATGATGTTGGATTGTCGGCATCATAACACTTTGCAATATTTTTTTGAAACCTGCCTGTCTATAAATAGATCTGCTTGAAATGTGACCAATAAATAACACAATCCTGACTGATTTATGCAAATGAACCCACAGTGAAAAAGTAAGACCCTTTTTATCTCCGTACAACTGAACAGCAGTGTAACAGTGGTGTGTGTTGACCGTTAGCAACCTTGCTTTGTGAATGCTCAGTGTCCAATGTGTGGATTTCACATAGATGCTGCTTCTGTGTTCATGATGGAACGCTGTCTACCGTCCTCCCCTGCATCCTAGCAATCTGAGAATGGGACTTACAGTATTTGTTACGATCACAAACACCATCCTGCAATGCTAACCATCTGAAGATTAAGTCCAGAGTGGAAGCTAGTCCCAGTCTTACCTTTGTGCTGTTATAGTTTTAGGAAAAACCTAGTAACAATGTGTTCCTGTTCATTAGTTCTTTTGTCCCGTCTATGTGCTCAAAAGGTTTGCTCTGAATAGCTTTACTATTAGAACCTTGATATCCTAAATGTGTAAGAAGCATAATGATGCACAATTTATAGTATATAATATAAATATATAAATGTATTTTTTATTAAAATGATTATTTTTTATCCTTTTTATGGAAGTGTCTTAATATTTTCTTTCTTCCTCTTAAACATGGAGGTTCTCCAGACTGCTGAAGCTGTTTGAAAGACCCGACAGTGGTGAAGTGCCAAATACCATAGTATTAGCAAACATTGTTGCAGTTTGATTTATTTTTTGGCTTCTCAATGAATGATAGATTTATAAACCACTGCTGTTTTAATTAAAATTCATACGGTAAATGACATTCATTTCAATAGATATTACGTACAAACTATTTTTAAATTGATGGTACAAAAACAAAACCTGAAGATTTAGGCAGATTTTTAGGGTTGCCAGTAAAATAATCTCACGAGCAACCTATTTTTTACTAAAAGTTCAAAACAGGTTCAGTTTGATTAAGAAGTACATTAGAAGTATTTGATTGACAATTTTAAAAACCTTAAATCTACATTTGTATAACAAACATAATGGTACTCCTAAAAGTTGCATGGAGGATACAGATTTTTGTTAGGAGACAATTATTTAACATGCATGCATAGAACCTCTCAGCTAGCATTAGCTTGTAAACGGGAGAGAGAAACACCAAGGTGGTACAGGGTCAGGCCAATATTTGATGTCAGTAGTAGAGTTGAAGAATATGGCGTGCTCAGTCAGGACGTGGTAATGTTCTGGGATGATTGGATTTGTGGTTCATACACAGTTTTCAGAACCTTTCTTGAAGGGTGAGTCTGTTTAACCACTATGGTGCCACACAATTTTGCACCCTGTAAGTTGTCAAATAAATAGAAATAAATATTTATACGCAAGTTTTATTGATTTTTAATTTTTTTGCCAGGGTCTAATATAATCAATTGTAATTAGCATAATAATAGTATGGGTAGTTGATGTTTCAACGTGTCCTATGAAGATTAACATCTCGTGTAATATTTGTAACTACTATTGAAGATACATTTTGTCATGTTAAGTTATTTATTTATTTTTTTTTTTACATTTTTTTGATTCACCATATCACAGAGCAATTTTGTTTTGTCAACTACACATACAAAATGATTCTTTAAAAATATGTAAACATTGACAAAGGACTTAAGTGGACTCCACTTTGGTGGAGCTTTAGTGATGATGGACCGTGGTGGAGCTGAGGGAGCACAGAACCAAGGTGGAATCAAGGGCTTAGAGTCTAGCGGTGAAGCCAAGTGATCCAGCGGTGGGCTGATGATAGACCTCCGGCCTCTGAAATAAAGTGATAACTGTCAAAGTCTGGTCTGCAGCAGCAGATCTATATTTAAATAATTTCCAGTTTAACAGTTTGTTTTCTTGCCGTTATTTAGAGAAATAAGGAATGTTTTTTTTTCCTATTGTGTCATCGAGTAAGTTTTTAAAGCCCCTAATAGTGGAACTTTTATCACTAATATCCAAAATAAATAAAATGACAGATCCATTTGGAAGAAAAGGTCATAGAAAAGGTGTTGTTGTGACTATATGTTGTTAAAACTATTTCCTATTTTGGCATTGGTGGTGCTATTGTTTCATCAGTATGTTTGTATAGTTTGGTTATCTATTTTTTTTTTGGACATAGTGTTTTTCGTTAACTGATAGGGATGCATTTATATTAATCTTTGATTTAACTACAGACTTGTTGATAATGGATAAACTGCTATTAAACAATTTGAGTTGGTTATTTTAGAATAAGTGATGGAGATGAATAATTGCTTTGTGCATTGCAAAAAAAGTTGCAAAAAAGTTGATTTGTTATATAGTATGTCACTTTACCTGAGTATACAGATGTTTTTTATCATAATAACTTTTTTGTTGAACTATTCCTTTATCATCTCTTAGACAGATAGAGGAATGATCACTGGAATAAAGAACATACGAAGCATGTGGCATTTATCTCTCATTCTTAGATCCTCAGGGAAAAAGTGATATTTATAAAGAAAATTGTGCATTGATTTATGAGTCTACTTGTATGATTTTGTTACTGTATGTAACACATGAAGTATCAAACAAGCCTTTAAAATGCATCCGTAGAGAAGTCTCTGTTTCTGTTCATATTTTGCTTTGGCTGCTCGTTGATCAGGTTCTCCGAGCCTTAGACCATTCATCTTTCTGTTCTGGGCTATTGTGCAATGTCCCAACACCCTAGCAAATTATTAATGCCTGTCACACTGATTATTACAGCATGCACAAACATTCTTATTTACAGAATGCCCCACTGAACCCCTGAGAAATAATTCTTGCTGTGCTGCATTTTTGAAAGTGGTAACAGACTTATTTGTATAATTTCTCTTTTGTTGATCACTTCAGCCCAGCTCGCTGTAATATACAGCTTCCCACCTGGAAACAGAGTAAAGATATGGTTACACCCTGATATGTTACTTCTAACCAAACTGCACGTTAATCCTACATAAAATCAAGTAAAACCTAAAAATGCAATAGAAAGTCAACTCTTTCTTTCTTCCTCATTATTTCCCCCATTGTGAATAAAGAAAACCTTTTCTTCCAAAATGCTAAAGCCTGATTGAATCACTCTATTACTCTGCAATAGCCAACAGTGTTTGATTATTCGCCTGAATAGTGGTCTCAGCCGCTATATGGCGCAGTCCCTGAGTTGGATGGGTTATTCCTCGGTGTAGGCCTTATGGTTTCTTCAGAAAGGCATTCTCAGGGAAATTCAGTCAATGAAACAATCCAAAATGCTAAATAGATTGTTAAAGATCGCGAACATGAATCAAACACCATCATGAAAGTTTCTTTCAGTAAAAAAACAAAACAAAAAACAGCTAGGATTTACATTTTAGTCTAGAGCTATAGGCTTATGCCTTGTTTATGAAACCGGTAAGTGGTATTTTTAATAATTATAGCAAACTTTCTCACTTAGAAATCAACGTTTAAGAACTATATATAGGCAGGTGGACTCGGGATGGTTTGAACAACAATGGAGGCCAATTTCAGAGAGAGTACAGCAAGGAAGAGGACAGAGTGGAACAATTACGAATGAGATCCAGCCCCTTTTGTTTTACTATGTGGTCAGTCATGGTTTGAGTTTTAGGGAGGCTGGGTATAAGGTCCAGAAAATGTACAGTAGTTAAAGGGGTTTCAAATCAATTAATTTACTAAATACAAAATAGACAACATTCGCTTCAGAAATGCAGCTTCAGTGCAAATAGCAACAAATTTACATGCACAAAAGCACAAAAAAAATTGTGCACTCCACTGCACAATGAAAAAGCAAAAAAGATAAGAGAATAGTGTTTTGCATTTTTCACATCCTTGTGTAGTTGATGTTTGGTGTGTAGTTAATATACGAATACACAAGTTAAAAATTGTTTTAAATTAAGTGTTTGGCTTTGCAAGAGTTGTGTGACATTTTGCATACTGTGTGCTTGTCTGGTGGTTATGTGTGTAGAGTTTAGAGAAATTGAGGAAAAAAAAAAAAAAACATAATACACTCAGTTTGAAAGGTTGCCTTCATACGGAAGGGTAAACAGATTCCTGTCAGCATTAGGGCTTAATGCCCATCTTCTCCAAGGCAATATGAGCTGTGACTGACATTAATGAGTATATAAAATCAGCACATTGCCAAGGGTATGCAAAGACAGCTCAAGACATTCTTGACACTTCGTTATAATCCTAAAGGTAATGAGGCTAAATTATTTTACACAAGCAGTGCACTCAGATTAGTTTGAATTTTTGAATGCCTGTTGACTCGATTTAAGTACACAATTGTTTATTTTTAGAATGTCTTTGTGATTTATTACAGATCTCATTGGTCAGCTGTTTAAAAAGATTAAGCACAGGTAAAATCTTTTTAACATTTCCCGTTCTATAACAAATCTCTATACGGCCGTCGCAACCCATTAATCTGCTTCAGAGGACCCCCTAGAGGCGTATACAGATAGGTTAGTTTTCCCGACGCAGTACTCGTGGATATATCCGATTTATGGAGCCTTACAATGGCCACCAACCACCAGCATTAACAGTTGGGAGTACGTGCCCCTTCATATATTTCTGCACAACTGAAAAACGTACCTATACATACGTATCGCTGCCATTTTCAGTTGAAATGAACACTAAAGACGAAGTAAAACTCCCTCAACGTGTTCCTTTTCACACAAAACAAAAGTATTTTGAAAGTACATGTTTAATTAATAAAGGCTAATTTTTACACAATTAGTTGCAGAATGTTATGTTTTTAACATCCTGCTCGATTTGAAAACTGATACTTTTGAACGTTGTCGTAATAAATACAGCTTCATATGTTTTTTAGTTCAGTAAATTAACTCAGTAGCTCACGTGATGCGGCGTTGCACTTAGGCGGTGAAAAGCATCAGTTTGAATCCCGTGTGAAACGTTAAAAAAGCATGGCTGCATCAGCGATTATGTTTTTTAATTACTTTTGCATTTGTTAACACTATCAGAAGAGGTTTAGTGTTTTGGGTTTGGTGTAGGGCGTAACAGCACTAATCTTTAGCGACACTCATTAAGTATTTAAATTGTGAACGGCCACAAACGCACCTCAAGCAGCATTATAAAAACAATACGTATCTGTACCAACCTTAATACAAACGCTCAACGGTAACATTTTAAAAGTGTGTCTTTGTCCCACTTTTTGAAACTGTGGCGAAACGTGCAGTTTTTATATAAATTGAAAATGAGAGTCTTTTCAGTAAATTACTTCACATCTGTCCACAGCCTGTCACAACGGATATCTTTGTATTTGACGTTAACTCATAGCCTGTGATTATGCGGTACAGGTCAAAGTGTGTTTTAGACAAGTGTGGCTACCATATTTATGACTATTTATTTTGCTATGTGATGTCAATGTCAAATTTTTGTGCTGCAGGCAACTGAGTGATACAGCGATATAAACGCTCACTGCCAATATGTTTTCTGATTCTAACAAATTCTTTTAAACCTAGCCTTTCATAGTTGTTCTGGTTCACATGTTTGAAGATATACACTTCTCTCAGCCTCCTTAAACACTTTTAGTTGGCTTCTTTCATTTTTTCATCCCTTCTTTTAAAGTGTATAGCCTATCAACAGGAACTGATTACCCAGCAATCGCAAAGAATGATCCCAGAGTAGAAGATGAGGACAGAATCAGGGACTTTGGACCGATTGTTTAAAAACAACTGCATTCACATTGAGACAGAGAGAGAGCTGGGCAGATGAACAGCTGCTTCCACAGCGACAGCAGTCGGTTCACACAAAGGTCAGCTCTTGATTTATTTTTTTTCCTTTCCATTAACACTCTCTATCAATCCTGTGTGTCACAGCATTTTTCTTTCTTAATTCAGTATAATTCTGCTTTACTCTTTTTTCGTTTGCTTGTTCTTATCTTCTCAGTATACAGTAAGAATGTGAAGGTGACCTCAGGTGTGGTTTAATGTTCAAGAAAATGAGTCTTGTTGCCTTGAAGATGTAAGCCCAGAGTCTCATTCATGAATAATTCTGTGCTCGCTTGTTAGTTTTTACTGTTCCTGTTGTGCAATATTTGAAGCTCATCAATTGTTGGTGTCAGTATTGCAGCATTCTTGAGGGCTCAGGTGCTGCGCTTACTGTGTTTACTGTCTTATGGGACAATGATTTGTGCCTTATATCCAACTGTGCATCAGTTCATCCCTTCTGTATCTAACTTTTTTTTTATTTGTTATGAAATGTAACCCTTTCACTATAAGGGGGAAATAATTTGCCATTATTGGGTAACAAACCATCAAGCTTAAATATGCTTTAGTTTGTGGGACTTCTCTTTTCTCTTTTTACTAACCTTTTAAATGCTATTCTCTTGTTCAATTCATTAACAACCTAAAAGCTACAAGTGTCCATTTATCTGCATTTTTGGAAGTCAAGGCCAAGCTTGTAAAGGCAGTGCATGGAGCATTACTATATATCCTTAAATGTTTATTTTTGTGTGTAAAATCACATATGTGGGACCTACAAATTAAATGTAACCCAGCTGCGTCTGCATCTGTCTTTTTTCATTTCTTTTCTTTTTATTAATTCTCCAACTGTCTTCTCATCAATCATTACTCACCTGGATACTCACCAATCTGAGACGAGCTGTGTGTTCTTCCCTTTTCCTGTCACATCCTGGTCTCTGTCACCTGTTATCCTGGTTTCTGCAAAGACATGCAGGTCATTTTCCATTTACTATGGTTTACTCTATTTACTCTCCTAAGTCTAGTTTATCCTGGCAGGATGGCCTGAGGGTAAGTAAATTAGCAACAAATTTAATTATTATTTTATTCATTATTTATCACTTAAGATGTCTAAGAATATTTCATCCTAAATCCTTCCCTTACTCTAATTTGACTACAACAATATAGCACTACTGTATTTTACCCCTATATTGTTTAAAAAAAAATATTGTTTGTTAAAATAATATTCAATATGGACTATGCCCAGGCATTAAATTGGCTTGTATTTCTGAAACAATGTGAGAAATCCAAAATATTTATTGTAAGCCATACTTTTATAATCATTCAGTGAGAGGATATACTATCAATCCTAAAATACTGATAAACATTTCTTCATAAAAGCTCTTGAGTGAACCAACAGTATATCTGAGTAAAATAAAAATTTTTTAATTAATTAAAAAAAATCATTAATTTATTAACAATCTAGTTCACTCTTACATGTCAAAAAGCAATACAATTCAATTCAATTCAAATTTATTTGTATAGCGCTTTTTATGATACATATCATTGCAAAGCAGCTTTACATCAAAGTAATGTTTTTCAGTATATGTAGTAGTAGTTTGTACATGTACATATGGCATAGATGTGAGATAAAGATCAATTAATGCATTATTGAACAGACAAGGAACATTATAAATTAGTTGCAGAGTTCTGTAGTGCTGTGTGTTGTTCCAGGGTTGGCATCATCTGAAGTCCTCTGTGGGGTTGGCATCATCTCTT
>JAUCMU010000042.1:4090628-4107895 GCA_032275025.1 Enteromius treurensis | reverse complement strand
TACCACGCTCGCTCTATTTCCTACTTGTTAATGTTCAGTGCTTTGCTACAACCCGCTGACCCGTCCAGCATCCTCTTGCCAAGCGCTTTTGGGGGGCTCGCATCCGGCTGCTGTACTTATTTAGCTTTTTTGGGGGGCATGAAACGCCGAGGTCTAGCCTAAAAATTATATAAAAATAAAAGTCTAAATTAAGTCTCTTCATCATGAAGTTTCTTCAGAAATTTGGAATAAACGGCTGAATTCATTCAATTTGTGTTACAATCTGTTTATGACGTTTTGAAATGTTTGAAAGTGTAGACTGTCAGTGTGGTATATTGGTGACAGAAATTGTTGTTATTTCATTAAAGACATGATGATTTGTCTTCTGTAGATGTACGAAAGTCTTATGGGTTTGGAACTAAATAACGGTGAGTAAATCATTTTTAGAAAATTCATATTTTTTCACTATCTGTTTAAATATGATCTTGTGTCTGCAATTATCTAACATATGCGATGCATTTGATCTTCACAAACCCACTTACCGCCAGCTTCGGATAAATGGGTCTAATTCATCATCACTGAAAGCCACATTCTAACCAAAAAAAAACCCCCCACACAACAACCCACATCTTTCCATCCTAAAAATACTTGTAAATTGTGACACATGCTTAAATGTCAAATACATAGAAAATAATTTGTTTTTGAAGTAGTACTTTCAGCTGTTATGAAATGTCAGTGTTCTCCTTTTTAATACCAGACCATAAAATTCAACCAGAAACATACAGTATTGTATGTTACGATACTTGTAGGGATAAGTTTTTACTTAATTAAACGTCTTTTCTTTGGTAACCAGCAGCAAGACACGGAAGCTGTCAGCTGAACGTAACCTGTTTTTATGTAATGTAATTTATTTTATTTAACCTAGAATTTTTTTTATTTTTTTTATTTTAAGTCATATAAATCTGTAACGTAAGCATTTTAAGAAATTAGCACCAAGCTTTCTGACATCTTGCCAAAGAGGAAGTGTAATCTAACCCTATGAGTTGAAGACAGAAGACGTTGCTGACGGGTACTTAACTCCTGAAAGACAGGCTTGTGTCCCCAGCCCTGGTTTGTTATGTAAAGTCTTGCACCCTCATAGTTCCAGAAAATATGTGAAGACACAATGGATGGAAGTGGTGTGCATGTAACCAGATCCTTCAATTTTGAGTCGCTACAGTGTATCTGGTTTTCACATTAAACCTGAATCAGGAGATGTTCCCAGAACAAAAATAACCAGCGTGTACCTTCTGATCAAGGATGAGTGCAATTCAATTTCAATTTCCTATAAAATGGGAAAATGCAATATTCTTTAAATAAAACAACGGAAGATAAAATGTTGTGAGCACAACAATAGCATGTCATCTGCGAACAACGATAACATCTTAGAGGAGAAACAGACCTTACACTGACATTGATAAGCTGTTACTTTAATGAGATGACTGCATGTTCAAAATGCATGCTATTGTTCTTTATCACGTTACAGAATTACCTTAAAATCTTACTGCAGATGATTTTGAATTAGTTCTGTAGAAAAGCGTCATGATTTAAAGAGCTCGGAAACAAAAGTATGGATCTTTAAAATTATAATACAACCAAGTTTACATTGTTTTTTTAATATTACACAGAATACAATATACCCCAGTAAATATAAATACTACATTTCATTCAGAACTTTTATCTTGATTTTGTAAAGTAATTCCCTTTGTCCTTGAATGTAACTCTCAGAAGTAAAGATTATTGATCAATGGTAAATTGTTTAGTTTTTAAATATTGTTACATTACATTTAAATAATTTGCAATTTATATGGCAACATGCTCTTTTTGGGATTATATTGCACTTTTTGCAAAGTTTTGTTAAATTTGTATGAATTTGCACAATCTCATTTGTACATTTTCATACAACTAGTCAACCCACTGATATTATGTTTGGTGGTGCTGATTCATGCTTAGCTTTCATATTACAAATTGTACACTTTGCACAAACATCACACTGTACAATTTCCCATGAGATCAGGTTGTCATGAGCATTAATAAATGTTATTTATAGTTTTTTACTTAAAGTGGCACATGGCTAAAGGTCTGGTCAATGGCAATAACTGCTCACAAGATTCAGGATGTGTCACATACATAAGAGAATACAACTTGCAAAGGAATGTTAGGTCAGCTACTGACACTGTGCATGAAATATATAAACATTGGATAAAAGATAAACCAGTATAAGGTCAATGTGCAAAAACAAGACTAAATTGTAATTAGATGCAAAAACAATATGAAGTTCTGTGTGCACTGAATATGTCACTTAGTATAAATCTGAATACTGAGCATTAAAGACTTATGTGTAAGCGGGATTTGGCCATCAGATGACTCAAGCACTTGACACGGCAGCAGACTCAACAGACAGTTATCAGGATGTGTAGGGTTCTTGATGATTTTAACAGCCCTGCTACAGCATCATCTGATGTATATATCCTGCAGAGAGGAAAGAGCAGTTCCTGACATGTGCTCCATTCTCTGAAGTCAGAATGCTTTCTATTAAAGAAATGGTATAAATTGTTCCCATACAGCTCCTGATTTTACTGGTTTTGTATATGACCATGTCAATGCACATTTATATACTGTATAGCGCTTTGATTGTGTTTAAAGCAGCTTCACAGTAATAAACTGGAAAATAACAGTGGTGACGTTTCAAAATGCAGCAATTATGAAACAATTTTAGTTTCAGCTGTAAAGCATACAAAAGATAATAGTGTCATTATTCAGCTTAATTTAGTTAATGTGGATTCAGTGTAGCATTTACCAACTCTAATGGTCACACTTTTTTTAAGGTTCAGTTCTCTCTAATAACTATTAGCTACGACTTTTGCCTCAATAAACTCCTTAATTGCTGCTTATTAATAGTTAGTAAGGTAGTTTTTAAGTTTAGGTATGGTACAGAATAAGGCATTAATATGGTCTTTATAAGTACCAATAAACAGTCAATGTGCTATTAATGCTAGTTTACAGAGAGAGTTGCTTCTTAAAATAAAGTGTTATTGCTTTATTAACATCATTATTCACTGCAGTTCAAGTTTTGCTCTTAATCAATAGTGTCAGTGCAGTCAAATCAATTATATTTTCTATACATGTATGTGAGCTTGATTTTTTGAGGTGCCAGATCTTGGCAGTTTTGGGAAACACACCGCATCAA
Organism: Enteromius treurensis; assembly: GCA_032275025.1. Taxonomy (NCBI): domain Eukaryota; kingdom Metazoa; phylum Chordata; class Actinopteri; order Cypriniformes; family Cyprinidae; genus Enteromius; species Enteromius treurensis. Next base: position 4,104,687 of record JAUCMU010000042.1, on the reverse strand, counting down.
TCAATGCCATACGTTTAGGAGGGAACAACTGTTTATCCAACCAACTGAATAAACAAAGATGGGGAGTGTTTGAGGAAACCTATTTATCATTGTTTTCAGAAATTTTATTCTGTAACATCAGTGGTACAGAAATCACACTTAACCTTTTAGGAATATGCTAGTTGCAAAATGTTCCTGGAAAAATGTACATAATAAGAGTCATAAAAGATTAGGGCTAAGTTCTCAAGTGTTGACAGTCTAACTACAAGTTCTGAGGAAAAGAGAGACACAATGCATTTCCTCGAGAACATTCCCCAAGAGATCTGAACCCACCAACAGATGAGAGTCTCTGATGGCTTCCCTTCCCATGCCTATTGCTCCTCAACTGTGCCAACTTTGATAGTCACATAGTTTCATTTCTCAGATCGCAAGTGAAGTTGTCAAAACCACTTGTTCAGACATCATCTTGACACTTGTGCACATCATAAAATCACCTTGCTATAGGACCCTGCCCAAAAAACAATAGAATTGTAATGGATTTAATGGTTATAATTGCAATTATATTGGTATTAAAGAAGTACAATGGTGTCTACTGGTATGTGATGGATTACATGGGTGGGATGTTAAATCATATTGGAAAAAATGCCCAAGACATACTACAAGAGGGAATTTCTTGTGGCGCATCATATTTGTCCTTTCCCTCCTGAGTTGCCGTTGATGTCGTCAGCCTTCGAGATCTTCCAGGGAGCAAAGATTTTCACTAAATTAGGCCTCCACAATGCTTACCATCTGGTATGAATCAAGAGAGGGGTACAAGTGGAAGACCTTGTCCTACTGTTTGGTCTTGTCAATGCACCAGCCGTTTTTGAGGTTCTTTGCGACATGCTGAATATTTTTGTCTTTGTTTATTTGGATGCTTTTTAGATTTTCTCCACTTCCCATCAAGAACATGTTCAGCATGTTCGCCGAGTTCTCCAGCTGTTGGAGGGATTCCGGCTTGCATGGGCTGACTACGCCTACAATGTAACACTCTCGTCCGTCACCAAGTTTTTACCATTTCAGTGTTGTCTGAATTACCAACCTCCTCTATTATCTTTGCAAGAGAAAGAGTTAGGAAACATGTTTTAGCACCACTAAGTGGACATTTCTCTTTGAAACTGCAGTGACATGTGCGGATAGGACTCATAAAAACGGTGCTGCACAAATAGTGCACAGAGGTCGGCAAAAATCCTTCAATAGTTGAGCACAAATAATTACTAAGGAATAAGTAACACATTAAAATTAATGCATTAACCTTACATTAAATTAAAAAGATTTTCTTTTTCAAATCATACTCAAATTATATATATATATATATATATATATATATATATATGCATTTTTTGCAACCTCAAATAGCTGCTGCAACACACAAAGCTTACAAAGATTTCCAAGTCTGGCAACGTTCTGCCTCATTCACATGGCCCACCTGATTGGTTTGGCCACTTGCATGTCGGATGCCAGCTTAGAGTCCATAAATTTGAGTGCAAAGCAGACAGCGAGTGCTGGGACTACCGGTGAGAATACTCAGTCAATGAGAGGTGGATTCAATGACGTGACAACAGAAATAGATTAGGGCAATCTCACAAAGACCATCTCTAGGGAGATTGAATGCTCCCCTTTCTCTTGCTCTGTGGCCATCAAGGGCTTTTCATGGGAAGGAAGCAATCTGGAAGCTACTTCCCTCAATTGTATATTTCTTCTTCAAGCAAACAGAAGATGCAGCAAAGGGTGAGAGCAATGCCAATGCTGTGGCAATCCCTCGGTTTACTGGTTTTTAAGTTACAGTACATAATAAATTTACTGTCACAGTCCATTCAGTCAACATTTTAAGGACTCTGAACAAACTGTTTCAATATGAATAACTGCATGCGTGCTACTTTCAGAGAGCCAGGTTGTTTCATTCAGTTATTTAATGATTTCATTTTGTCTGTTTGTTCCATACAGCCTTGTGGTGTTGGAGCAACATTATTTATAGTCTGCACACAAGATCTCATGTTCACTCAATGGACAGCCAATAATGAGGACATTGTTTCACTAGTGAAAACCCAACTTATTCAGTTCTTCTTGGCACCAGAACTAGACAGGAAGAGCCAAATCAACATAGAAACCTTGATGTTAACTGACCATTTGCCTGCTAATTGTTAATGTTTCAAAGAACTATTTTTATGAATTAAACATGTCTTTGCAGAAATTACACACTTGTTTCACAAAGGAAAACACAGTCCACATCAGGTGCAGACACGGGGTAGAAATCAGTGGAGGTGTCCGTCCAAGCACATTGCTGTGACCATTAATGGTATTGTTTTGGAGTGAAAGCTAGCTGTAAACCTCTTTGAATTCACTGCAGGCTTTTCGCTAAACAACAGACTTCAGTCTTTCGCTCCAAGGGTAACAGCCAAGTCTCTTCACTTCCATCAGGGCTTGATTTGAGTTTGCAGAAAACATTTTTGTCATTTCTGAAGTCAATTGTTTGATAGTTTCTAATGACTTCATTCTTACATTTTCTTAAGAGATCTTCTAAGTTGTTAATGTACAACAAATCCTTCAAACTTTTGCATCAAATACAATGTGATTTTTTGATAATCAAGATCTGGCAGCAACAGCACATTTTTTCACTTGGGTGACTGATTCTTGGACAGTTTTCCTTGTTCATGAAATCACTCACACACCAACAAACCAATGAGAACACAAAACAATAGTGATGACTCATAGCAATTGAGCACATGAGCCAAAACTGCTGTTGTCTGCTCACCTGAATCCCTCTAACTGACACAAATCTGCAGAAAACTAGACAGTCACACGTGTATTACCCACAATGTATTATGTAAGCCTTACATTACACCTCAAATGACAGGGCAATTTAATAAGCCAGCCCCTTAACTCTCTCAAATGGCTTGGGTTTGCAGAGCATTTGTGGCTTACATGACCTGAACACTGTAGAACTTGTTGATGATGAATTCATAAAAGGACGTGCCAAAGTGCTGTTTCTAAAAGTGCTGAAGACCTATTTATGTGAAGACACATTTGAATTGAATTTGATTAAAATATACAGCCATTAAGTGGCATCTGCAAAAAAAAAAAGAAAAAAAAGTGGCATTCCTTTTTGGAATTGCTTTTAAACAATTTGGTCCCACTTTATATTAACTTAACTACTATGCACTTGCATCAAAAAACAAGTGCTATGTACCTACAGTATTGTACAGCTATGTTTCACACTTGAAATTTAGATGCAAAGCTAAATTTGCCCAGTGTGAAAGGATGCAGTGTAAGAATGTTAATGCTAGATGTTTTGCAAACATCCAGATAGCTCATGTACGTCTGCAAGATGTCTGTTAAAGAGCACTTCATCTGGAAAGCATCTGCTGTGGCCAGACATCTGATAAACGTCTTTGAGATATCAGTTTTGAACCATTCAAACAAAGTAGAACACAAAACAAAATACAAAATTAGTAAGCAGTTTATAAATACAGCTATACATGTTTTACTCTTGAGAATATCTATAAAGTATAAAAAACTCAAGCAAAGCATATGCAGAGGGATACAAAAATTTTTCAAAATGCAAAAAAATGATCTGACTTGATAAAAGATAAAAAAAAAAAAACCTCTGCAATTTCATAGAAAACAATAAAATAAAAATTCAAGTATACAGTTGTACAGTTTCATTTTTCCGTATCCCTTGCTGTTTTTTTGTTAGGAAGATAACTCAGCCTTTAAATCTTCTTTGTAATAGGTATGCTTGTAAATTAAGAACAATGCATTTTTAAACCGCTTACTAATGACTGTTAATGTTAGGACAATGCTTAATAAAGGATGTACTGACAATTTGCTTTTTTTTCATTCAGTAGACCAAACAGCATCAGAGTGTAATACAGATCTATATGGTTTCATTCTATTACTGCACTACTTTTTAAGATGCATTCAATGTGTCCTTTTAAGAGATTTGGTCAAAAGAGTCTCAACATTTTTAAAATTTTGTGTTTAAAATTTATGTTCCAAAAAAAAACAAACAAAAAAAAACATTAAAATTAACCACGTCCAGAGTGACTAACGTGGGAGGAGTAATGCAACAGTTGGCAGTTCCTCTGGTGGTGGAACATATAAGTTCTAATGACGTATTAACATGTGAAGGGCACAATGGATCTGAGAGAGCCAAGGAAATGAGAAGTTCCTCTGCGTGCATCTTGAAGGCAGTGTCCTATACATCAGGAAGCTACCAGTGGCTGCTCCTGAGGGGATTCAGTCAAATCTCTCCTCCACACAATGCCCAACCGAAAACAGCATGACGTAGAGTGTCCTTGGCATTTAAAACAACAAAGCTCAATGCAGGATTAATGAGAGAACAAGTAATGAACTATGGTAGAATTAATTGAAAAAATAAATAATGGGTGTGTTCTGAGGTGTAAGGCTTTGGCTCAGCTTTCTGGATATTACTGGCTGGGCTTTTGTGAATTCATGTTTCTGGAAACAATTGTTCACACTCACTTTAACTCATTGATTTCCTCTTGCGGGGCGATGGGGGATGGAGGGTCTCGCCGTGCCCCTCGCTAAAAGGATTAAATTCAGGGTAGCCTCTTTCAACTCATTCAGCGCTACCACTCTCACAGTGCCCCTTGTTTTTGAGCTCAAGTTAAAAAAAAGAGAAAACTCTCTCTGAAAAATCTGAAGAATGAGGTAATAGTTTAAAAAGGATTGTCTCAGCAGCTTCTGTGTCTGCATAAATTACCTTTCTTACCAATAATAGCGAACTATTAATATCGTAGCTTTTTTTTCTCATTGAGAAAGGACGTCACATGCAAGCTCTGTATACTGCGAGGATGAGATAGGTTTTAATGTTGTAAATACTCTAGTTTAACAATATGCATGCATGCATATCTTCCTTTGTGTTCTGGCAGAACAAAGAAATTCATACAGGTCTGGAATTACTCGAGGGTGAGTAAATCATGACAGAATTTTCATTTTTGGGAGAACTTTTCTTTTAAAATAGTAAAATGAACCTAAAACAAAATTAAAACCTAAGACATAAACTGTCATGCATGAGATTATACTGTATGGTGTTTTTTGTCTTTCTTGCCCTGTCAACACTGTGTCTAATAATTATATTTAGCCATAGGCATATTAAAAAAGGTCAAATACGTGCATCCCATTATTACCGCAGTGAAGATCATGCCAGCAAATACTCGTCTTAACCCATGTGGCATAATTCTTCACATTGTAAAACATTATAGCATCTTATCAGCAACATCTTTAAACACAAATGTACCTTTTAGAAACCAAATAAAACAGGAAGCCACCTTTAGAAGAGGAAACACTGTATTGAGCACATTTCTGACACAAAAACCCAGTGTTGCTTTTAGCCCAACTAAAAAAAAAGGATGAAGGAAGGTGTAGAACATGGATGTTGCTCTAACCCCACATCCTGTCATTGTAAGCATGAAACCACAGCGGTGGAGAGCAAAGACCATCAGGCACTGTGGCTGCCCACTTATCCAAATATGTGAGATATTCCCGAAAGCCGAGTGAAGAAATAGCTTCTCTACACCTGATAAGTGTTTGTCTCCATACAGCCTCTTAGCTTTCACCATAAGAGCATGTGGGCCTCCCAAACTTCTGCTCATAGAGTCTCAAGAGCAATTACCTGTCAATATAGATCATTCTGAGAGCTGCTTGAAACATATATGCTTTTTAAAAGCCCAGAATGTCTTTTATTACATGGTTAAATATTTTTTCTTATCAGAACATTCCTCACGTTCATTTCGGCCTATATTTAATGGAAAATCAGTTATAAATTAGGTTCTAGATATAACATGTCTTATATTTAGATGTGGCTACGTCAATCTGTGAGTAATATTGCAATATGATTATGTATGTATGCATGTACTCTTATAAAATATGAATGTATTTAAAATACATTTATTTCATACTACGGTATACGAGGGTCAAAGACGTTAAGAAATTCACAACAGTGATTTCATGTCCATAGAAAGCACTTTAAATGTAAAGTGTCTAACTTTAAGGTTTCAAATGTGACAGAAATGTGTCAAATTAATGTAAAAATTCAAACTACATGCTTATTCTGACTTGTTCATGTTAATATATATATATATATAAAAAATTAGGAAGCATAATACATTTTATTGTGTTTTAATTGAGTAAAAATATCTTACTGATGGGTAAAACTGAGCAGGTCTAGAGCAAATTAAAAAAATGTAAAATTACCACTAATTAGTTTTTTAATTTGTCAGAAAATGATTTTGTTGTAAATATGCATGACAAGATTGTTACTGTAATGCCTGGTGTCTTTGTATAGTCTGTCACTGTTTAGGTTTGCTTTCGTTTTCACACCGTTAGTGAGTCCAATTCCTAAATCTCGGCCAGGAGGGCTGATCCCGAGTCCAGTCCCTGATTCTTGGCCAGGAGGGCCGATCTCGAATCCAGTTCCTGAATCTTGACCCGGAGAGCCGATCCCAAATCCCGTCATTGATTCTCAGCCAGAAGAAACGGTCCTGAATCCAGTCCCCGATTCTAGGCCAGGAGGGCTGATCCCGAGTCCCTTTCCTTGAATTAAGGCCAGGAGAGCCGTATCCGAACCCTGATCCCGACTCACAGGCAGGAGTGCCGATCCCAAGTCCAGTCCCTGATTCTTGGCCAGGAGGGCCGATCCCGATTCCAGTTCCTGAATCTTGACCCGGAGAGCCGATCCCAAATCCCGTCCCTGATTCTCAGCCAGGAGACCGGATCCACAAATCCAGTCCCTGATTCTCGGCCAGAAGGGCCGATCCCGTATCCTGTTCCTGAATCATGGCCAGGAGAGCCGCATCCGAACCCTGATGCCGACTCACGGGTAGGAGTTCCGATCCCAAGTCCAGTACCTGATTCTTGGCCAGGAGGGCCGATCCTGAATCCAGTTCCTGAATCACGGCCAGGAGAGCCGATCCTGAGTCCAGTCCCTGAGTTCACACTGCAAGAGTGCCCCCTGAGCCTGCAATTCCAGAGCGCCTGTCTGAGTTTGCGCTACCAGAGCGCCTTCCTGAGTTCACCACCCAAGAGCCTAGGCCAAGAGAAGAGGGAAGACCATGCAAGGAAATTTTGGGGGGAGGGGGCTACCCCGTTCGGCAGCAGCCACAACCAGCTCCTGAACCACCACGGCCACAGCCGGCTCCTGATTCGCCACAGCCTCCCGAGTACCCAGACCGAGTGGATGTTTCTGGGTGCGAGGACACACCTTTCCTGAGGGGGGCATAATGTAACGCCTGGTGTCTTTGTATAGTCTGTCACTGTTTAGGTTTGCTTTTGTTTTCACGTCTTCCTGGGTCCCCTTATTTGGTCTTTTTCCTGTTCTTGTTTTAGTTTATTAGTTAACCCCAGCCACCTGTCTTCCTCACCTGTCCTGAGTTTCCCCTAGTGTTTATAAGCCCGTTGTGTTTTGTCTGGTACTGTGGATCCTCAATGTTATTTAGATGCGTATGCATTGTTCTTTGTCTGCTGAAGTTTAAGTAAAGTCTATGTATTATCGCAGCGCTCAAGTCTCAGACACAAAAAAACATTTGCACTAATGTATAATCATAACTCACTCACTTAATGGCACTGCACTCAAGGCACAATTTAAAACCAAAAAAATCTAAAGTGTTTCATAATGCACTGATGGAGTGCACTCACTGTTAGAACACCATGATGTTCATTTGAGCAAATAGGGCTAATGCTTCCATGTTAAAGCTGTGAAAATACTGAGAGGGCCCCGTGTCCCATCAATCCACAAGTTTCCGTGTTCCTATACTTCTCCATGCCTGACTGTTTAGTTTAAAAACAAGGAACACAATATTTCCACACCACAGTGAGTGATAAAGTGTTTTCCATCTTCTACCACATAAGAACAGGCTGAGTGAGGTTTCATTATGATTTATGACAATATTTTAAACACTTTATAGCAACTTTATATCAGTTTATTTTAAGTCTTTTAACTGAATTTTATTTTATTTTTTATTTTACCCTTTAGCAGTATTTTGAACGATGTTTTACTACTGACAGCTCTATGTGAAAATAACAATAAACCAGGGCATGTCACGTCTAATTTGATCAGGCTGAAATGAAAATGAAGCTGCACAGCACACTGTTTTATGGGGGTTTTGTCTTGCCATTTTTACTTAGAAAATCCTTCTTGATTTAAGAATGTTTCGATATTTTGTCTGGAAACAAGAAAAAGCTTGTTAGCTTGTCTAAGTGAGAAAAGTATTTTTTTGCAGTGTGAATGGTTCTTTGTGCAACCAAAAATAATGAGGAACCTTTTAAGCACTTTTATTTTTAAGAGCAGCGCTCCAGACAAATAAATCCAGCAAGGAGCTATTGATTCCTATAAGGAAAAAATATAGGCGGTAAATTATTTTTTAGATGCCACAGAATAAACATTTTTGTTTTATTTATTTTATTTATATACATTTTGACATTTTCAATACTGTCATGTGTTTATGTGTAATCCTTTCTAGTATTTATCAGCATTTTAATCCATCTAGTAGATTAACTAGCCCAAATTAAAAAATGCATATTTTAAAAAATATAGACAAGTAGATAAGGTAAAATTAAATGAGGTAAATTTCATTTTAGGCAATTTATGAACCTTTTAAAGGTATAATTAAAACTGAGTGGGGTTGGACAATGTCTAAAGTAACATTAATTTAAGCCATAAAATAACATGGTTTACTGTTTTCACACATAATTGTACAAATTGGCATTTCAGCTTTAAACCAAATTGCCAATTCACTCTCCATAATTTCAATTCAGAACAGTGATATTTGCATTGCTGTATGTTATTGTCTGTTGTCTAACCTTTCACTTGTCAAATATTAAAATGTTTTGCGACTTCCATCTCACCTCACTTACCTCACAAAAATGATGCTTTGCGCTCATGGTCCCAAAAATTGCATAAAAATATTTTTGGGGGGAGAATTTGTTACACACCGTGTGAGCAAAGTCGGCAGGTTATTATATACTTATATAATTGCATTAACATTAGCATTTCAGGAAAAAGATCCTTGTTCTGGGATAAAATGACTGGAATACATAATGATTAAACTAAGCTTTTAAATCAAATGTTTAAATTCAGGGTAGAAAATTGACATGGGTAATTTAAATTAATATGGGATATGGGTAATAAGGGTAATTTTGATAATGGTTTTAATAATAATAATAATAAAACCAACATATTTTAATGAAGCAATATTCCAGTTGCAATGTTGAGTTGTTAACATAATAAAGAACATTCATAAAGAGCATGCAAACTTGACTATCTGTTATAATTAAAAGCTGTCGGGGTTTAAACCCTTAATTTCTTTCAGACTTATCTGATGTATTTAACAAGAATGGAGGTTCCAGACTGACCTCGGAGCGCCAACAACATCTGATTGTTATCTGAGCAAAGGTGCTGTTACCCAGCCCAGCTCCATCCTCCCATACATCTGAGACACACAAACAGAAAAAGTGCCGGATTTAACGCAGAGCAATTCACAGAATGCCTCGCATTTCTTCCCAGCAGGAAACACACAAAGGCTTGACCTTTGCTAAACGGTGCTTTGGGAATTACCACAGGGGTGTTCGCTGCGGTGCCTGATGGGAACTTGTTCCTGCTACACACAGCAGATGGCGAGGAGCAGCTCAGACTTATACATGGACACACCCATGAGAGGATGATGCCTGACTGCATGCAGTGTGAATGCATGGATTACAAAGAGCCATTTCCAGCAAATCTTCTACTGCCCTGATAGAAGATTTATACAGCATTATGAATGTTTTAATAGTTATTTCAAAGAGACATTGAAAAAAATGTTTTGCAATCGAAAAAAGAGAAGTTACAAGAGAAAACAAGGTTGAGAATAAAGTGAAGCTCATGTTTATGACATTTTGACTTCCCCCCCACATTTCTCAGCCATTTATTTGGAATGAACTAGTGTCGAGTTGACACAAGTATAGTTAACCAGATTCACTTTTTTGGACATTTATTCATCAGAAACACCACAAGTATAACAGGGAAACAAGTACAGAAATTATCATATCATAAATAAATGATATAAAAATGAAAGAATAATCTGTAGGTTTAAATGCTAGTTAATTCAAGTAAGGAGCATGACTAAATCAGGGTAGAAAATTACTAGTGCTGTTCATCACATCAACTTTACTACCAAAGGGCATGCCATATTATTTACATATTTTATTTTAATTGTCCACTTAAGACTACTAACAAACTTTGTAACAACATCTCAGCGGTCATTAGACTAGTAATAGTAATATCTGCTAACACTTTATTTTGTTGGTCCAACAACACACATTCTACTAGAAGCACATATCAACTTATTCTAGTAACCCTAACCCCTAACTTACAGTGGATGATGGAGATGTGTTGGTGGTGGTTTGGGTGAAACACTATACTATAGTGCGGCCTTGTGGAGAAACCTAATAATCCGTCTACGCACTGTTTATTCATTTTCAGCTTCAGTTTTTGAAAAAGTATTCTACTCTAAACTGCATTGTGCAGTGAAGCTGAGAAAAATATATACTTAATTTACCATTGAAAAATACATACAGAAATGTCTTAATGTGATTCCTGCCTAGATGCAAGACCTGCTTCTGTATGCTGAATCATTGTTTAAATCTATGCCCTTTTTATGCAAACATCCTCCTGCGCGTCTGCTTTTTAGTATGTACTGTATTATCTGACGAATGTAGATATGCACAGTGTTAATGGCTCAAGATGCTGTAGCGCATATGAAGCACTAGAGGGCGACACTTAATGGCTAAAAAATGTAAAAACGCAAAAAATAGCTTCTTGAAAAAAATAAAATGAAGAACTTTAAATTCACAAAGAAAGGCAATGCACTTTTACAGTTGAGATTGTGTTACTTTGTGATTTTAAATGGTATATGATAATATTCCTTTAAATGTCTAGCTACCTACTGCTACCTACAGCTCTTACCCGAATATAAATTATTGTAATGAATTCCATCTGAACCCTTATTGAAAGTAAAATGGAAAATGCTCAGAGGAAAGAGCTATCAACAATTCACTGATAGACCAGGTCAAACTTTTTTTAACAAAAGATCAAGCAGTTCCATTTTTTTTTTTTTTTTTTGCATTTCCAGCACACTAAAGAACATCTGTATTTGCGCAGTTATTGCACAGTCATGTTGCCAGAAACTCTAAAACCTTCAAAACCTCCAGCTTCTCTGGTAGAATGAGCTGAAAACCTCCACTAAAAACACCCCAACGTTCAAAAAGCAAGTAAAGCTGCACTTACTGTAACTAATTCACAACAACAGACCTTATAGCTCTGCTCCTTTTCAGTCATTAATTTCTATAGTGTGAAGGTAAGGTCGTATGATTTAATGAATGAACCGCACATTATCAAATTTAAAATCAATGCATGATAAGTTTTGTCAAATCCACTTCAACAGTGATGCAAAAATAGATGTTCAAAAACAAAATTATAAAGATGGCAGCACGCTTGTAATGCTTCTATTATACACTACAACTTTTAAAAATATTCATTGTTTCTCTTTTTGTTTCTGCATTCCATCTTTGCTCGAGCTTGACCTATCTTAGACTTTAACCCTGGCATTGTGTGCTTTGGATATTGTTGTCTCATTACGAATTGGTGATGATGTTCCTCATTGTTTTGGATAAAATCGTCAAGGCAAACATGTCTAATAGTTCTAGTTATAATGTCTCTTTCTTGCAGCATTGCATTGGCTTGTATTTCTACAACCTAATATTAAAGGTGACAGTTTTTTTTTTATGTTAAAAAAATGCAAACAATTCCCTAAAGCTAATTCTCATGTAAGAGTTAGTGCTCATTTAGCTAATTAAATGCTTACCCATTCAGGCACATCGTCCTATTATTGGAAGACGTGATTATTTTCTGCCATAACAGATCTCTGGAGTCACACTTTTGAAGCTGAATTTGACGAGCGCTGTCTTTATCTATGCATAAGGCTTAGGCAGCACTATGGGACTTTAATTATCAACATGCTTTCCTTAATATAAATAGCCCAATGACGAGAGGGTCAATAAGCTTTAAGTATTTGTGCTAATTAACATGCATAACACACTAAGGGTACTTGAAAGAGCCGTATTAAATATCAAAGAAGTCAACACATCCTAAAGAAGCACTTTATACGACCTCAAAATATCACACGGATTCAGTCAGAAATGCATCCGTTGGTTTTCCAGATGACATACTGTAATAGAAGAGAAATTTCTATTGTAGTTAAATTCATTTAATGATAGGAACTGCTTGTCTCAGGAGCCATTGTGAATGATATACAATATATAACAATGAAAAAGTATAAAGAGTAATACAACAGTCAAATAGTGTAGAATGTAGGAAGATCAGCCACAAGTTTCATTTCCATATTAAACTGCTCTTTGGGTAGCACAGTTCTTGATCAGGACTTTTTTTCTTGCTTAGTTTTTATTTCATTTAAACCACAATGAATGACTTTTACAGAAGTAACCTCGTATCCTGTCTACAAGTGTTGTATTACCTCATGTTAAATACGAATAGAACCAATAACAATCAGTGATGCTGTCTGCAGTTGATGGATGAGTTGTTGTCTCATTTCATAAAAGTAATCATTACATTTCAATGTATTATGAAAAATTTATCTCAATTTATGCTATTAATAAAAATGTTTCTCCATAAAACACGGAAATAAAGCAAAACAAAGTGCTCCTAATAATTATTTGGCCTTCAAAAGTTATTTTGTCAAAAGCGATTCTTCATGCAAAATTTTTTATAGATTAACCAAAATTCAAGCGAGTCCCTTGCATTTGAGAATCAATTTCTTTTCACCTCAATGGAGACTCCCAATGCGTCACATATTAATTTCTTATACTACATGCATTTTATACCCCATACCTTAACTTAACAACTACCTTACTAACTAGTAGTAAGCAGCAGATTAGTAGTTTAATTGAAGCAAAATTTAATAGCTAGTTACAGTGAAAATTGGCCCCCAAACTAGAGTGTGAGTGAACAATAACACTGTTTTAATCATTTTGAAAGGGAATTTATCAGAAATGTTCAGTCAATGGTTAAATTCATTGTATTTTTCCCCCATTCAGTCAAAGTTAATGCTGCCTACAGGGCCGTGCACAGACCTTTTGAGGGGCATGTGCTGAAACTGAAAAAAAGGGCACCCAACCCCCCTCCCCCCATACATGCAGATCATATTGTGCATGATAAAATATATAGAATGCACAGCGACCTGATGATTCTCATTCTCACTGTGTAAAGTTTTTTTAATTTAATACATCATGATTACAGTTGTAAACCATGTTTTTCTATGTTTATACTTGTGAAGACGAGCGGGGAGTACAATCTAGCCAGCAAACACATGCATAATATAATAGCATTGTAAACTTTAACCCACCACGGACTTGTCAAGTTTGACTGATAGTTTGAGCGGTTCTAAGAGATCACTTTTAAAATATTTGTTGGAAAAGACAAACAGACGTAAAGGGTTACCAAAAGCATTGATTTATTAACTCCCCCCAAAAAAGGGCACTTCCGAGTGTAATTACAAAAAGGGCATGTGCTCTGCACAGGTTAAGCCCTACCTGTGCACGTGCCTGGCTGACTATAATGTGACACTCTTAACAATAATGGTGCTTCACGACGCTATAGAAGAACCTTTTTGTCTTAATGGTTCCATAAAGAACCTTTAACATCTGAAGAACCCCTCTATTTCACAAAAGGTTTTTTGGGGTTGAGAGAAGGTTCATCAGGTGATAAAAAGCTAAAGAGATGGTTCTTGAAAGAACCTTTGACTGAATAGTTCTTTGTGGAACCAAAAATGGATATAGTTAGGCTGACAGAGAAGATTTTAGAACTAGAGACACACATCCAAACTTGGCTGTTATTAAGCCTCTCATTGAAAAAACACAACTTGACCCCAAAGATCTAGTTAATTACAGACCAATCTCAAATCTCCCTTTTCTGTCAAAGATAAAAGGTAGTATCCTCACAATTATATTCCTTCTTAGAGAAAAATGG
>JAUCMU010000042.1:4032666-4069988 GCA_032275025.1 Enteromius treurensis | reverse complement strand
TGACCCTGACACGAATCAATAGATTTTATGCCTATTTCGTGATATTGTCACGACTAGCCGTGCGACTGGGTTGGTTTATCTTGGTTAAAGTGGCACGACACCATGGCCTGCTGGCCACATCCGCTTGAGCTGTGTGCAAACCTCATGCCCCCTCTTGTGTCCAGCTGCAGCAAAGGGAGGCAGTGTCCGTTTAGCTAAAGGGGGAAAAGGTTCAGGGGGCTGAGACTTGGCCTGTCTGGGAGAGAAAGTGATGTATGCTGCGATGGAAAACCACATATCTGCAGCCTGACAACTGGACTGTTTTTCTGGATGGGGAGGCAGACGGAGAGAAGCACGGTCCCACTGAGATGAGTCTGACTTTGGCCCACAGAGGAAAGATCTATTTGGGTTTCACTAGAGGCTAAGGCAGCCCTGCTTCACCCGGCCAAACACACACACACATACAGGCTTTTTCATTGGCCCCTCACCCTTCACTCAGCCAGCCAAGTCTCTCAGACAGTACACACACACACACTCTGCATAACCCTCTTTAACCCCGTCTGCCGATTCCCAGACAAATTCACAAAATCTGAAAAGAAATGTATTCTTCAAAATTGCGTTCTGAGGAACCATCAAATACTTCTATGACAACTGGAGAGAACAGGATAAGCCAGAGCCAGAGCCTGAGCCAGAGAGGAATGATCTGTCAGGTAAAATAGCCTAGTTTGGGTTAATTACTACTTCTAATGGCAAGAGACACTAAGTGTGTGCAGAGTCTCATGCACACACGCAGTAAGAATCTTAACACATATTATTGGGAGTGCTCAATACTCTGACTTAATGTGCTGGCCAGACACACAGAAAAAGGGCTTAGTGAAGCAAAACCTCCCTAACACAGTCAGGGACATGTAAAACACCCGCTAGACTGTGGCTCCACTTTCACGCATACTGGAGGAGAGAAAAATAGCACTCCGTTTTTATAATTCCGCTATTTTTCTGGAACATGCAGCGAAATCGAAACGACCATAATAAATTCATTCTTAATGGTCTTTGTGGGAGTTTTGGAACTGCAGTCTTTAGACTTGCACTTTTCGTAAAAAAAAAATAATAATAAAGGGAAGAAAAGAGAATATGATCGTCCATTAAAGAGACAGCATTTATCATGAAGCCTTTGAAGGCATGTTTGATTGAAGAGTAGGGTTGGGAATCCAGAGGGGAAAAAAGTATATTTTATAAAACACTAGAACTGAGCAATTTTTGTGACGTCGATTCCGTTAACTGTTCAGGAACGACTACGTTCTTCTGCCAATAGTTGGAACACTACAATACTCTTCTACCATTTTACATACTGCTATTTCACCAGAGTAGTAGCACTCTTTGTCTCTTTGAAGGTGGCGCTGCACATAGAAGAAAATATGTCTTGGTGCAAACTGAATTTGCTGAGAAATATAGGCTGTGTACATGAACTGGTAATACCGTTGCACACAATAGCAATCATGCAGAATAGCATGACTTGTGCACTTTCATGAACCAGAGCTTTTTAATGAATTAAGCAAAAGGCCCATGAGTCATTTGTTTATTTGCCTTTGACTTGAGTCTGTGTAATTACTGAAAAGTTTTCTCATGTGTAGTTTGACATAGAATTGCAATCATTAAAATGGTTACGTTTCCCATTCTTATTTCAAAACAATCTTGCACACAGAGGTAGCACTGTCCATTTGGGTTCGGCTGCAGTTTCACATGAAACATTTTTTCACTACTGTTCTCTCTTTTTCCCTCTCTACCCTACTTAATACAAGAGTGTAAACACCAGCAGGCCCCTAGCTCATCCAGGCTTGAGTCGACTATGAAAGGCCCCATTAAGATAATAAGGGTGTCCATGCGCCTCAGGGCCAGAACGTGTTGTTGTAATGCAGATCCTCAGGAGCACCCAGCTGGACTGAGCTCTGGCATTCAGCGGGAGAGTGCTAGTGCCCTGTGAACCATGGAAAACGACCCCACTGCAATGTAGCTTGTTCACTTGTCAGTGTTGTAAGGTGTCAGTTTGCACAGGCAGAGTTGAGAAAGGTTGTGTGGATTCACTGTACCGTTTCTGCCAGACGCTGACTCAAGTTCTCTGCTTACTGTCAACTCTGCAGTTTAGGTGACGGTCATTAAAGAAGCTTGTTACTTTATTATCCAGTGCCAGTATCTGCTGCCAGATCAGGGTTCTGCTCCTGAAGCTCCAACACCAATTAAACACACCTGAAACACGATACAAAGTTCTGGCGTGAAACTCTAGATGGAGAAGTCCTATAGCTCTAACTCAGTATGGCATAATGACATTATCATCACATCACTGCTGATTGGTTCTCTCCTGTGTTGGTGGCCAATGAGCTCGCTGTTCAACATTCATAGAGTTAGCTAATGTTTGGGGTAGCAGTTTCCAGCACCCTCCACGAACCCTCCACCTTCCCCAGCTCCACCTGTGTCATATGTCATATGTGCAGCAGCTGTATTTCTTACATGTTCACAGCAGCTTGTTGTGGATATACTATTCTGCTGATTTAGCGAACTGTATATAGCTCCAAAGTTGTCATGAAAGAATAAGGTCATCATGATCGTTAGGATTGTTACAATCTTCTTGGGACAAGTTAAACTCTACAGGATGCTGGAACAAGATTGGTGCTAGATCAAGCCAGCCAGACTTTCAGAGTGATGGTAGAAGGTCTGGACTCCATTGCAGATTTCATTGGCCATGGAGCACCCAAGAGGATATTTGGATGACTTGCAAAGATGCCAATCACAGTTTGTTTTGTACAGTGTCATGTTTAGGGGTGTGAAAATGTAATGTCGAGTATTTCAGCATTCTCTTTTTGCAAAATGCATAGTTATATAGGTCATTTGCTTCAAAATGTGTACTTTACAAGATTTGGCAGATTCCCACAGGATTTAACTCTGTTTAGTTTCTTGGTTGTATGTCTTTAGACACCAGTGTATTGTCACGAGCCGCATGGGTTTAATTTGGTTTTGTATGTATGGTTCTTTGTTGTTGTTGTTTTTTTTTTTACTCTGATTGCTGTTACTGCCATTATATGAGTGACAGACTGCAACAGATGCCCTGTGGGTAAGCAGATAAACATCACATTTTCATTTTTGGGTGAACTATGCCTTTACTCAATAATTAGAAATTAATAGAGGTCGTTAGGTAATATTATTCTATATCCCATGCAAATAGGTCTTAAGATCACGCAGGTATTCTTGGTGAGAACAGTAAACAGTTGGTTGAGAGGTTCTGACTTTTTTTAATTGTGCATTCATACATCCAAACAATATGAACAAAGCACAGTTTAGTTGAGGCTCACATTCTTCAAGGCCAAAGTCACAAGAATGCATCCATCAACACTCTGAACATTATTTTTCCCTTCCAAAGAAGTTGAGCAGAAAGGAGTGGACCAGGGTGAGAGAGGAGAGAAGAGGAGGGAGTCGAGCGGGGCGTAATTCAAACAGGCGGCAGACAGGAAATGAGCGGACGGCTAGTTCCTGGGACGATGCTGCATTTCGATGGTACCAGGAAGGAGAAAGCACAGTGGTGTCGCTAAGGTAACAGTCAGGTCATTGAAAGCGTTGCTTCCTTCTTTTTTAAAAACATGATATTTTTTTCACACTGCCTCCGCTATCTTGGTTCCCACATCCCCTCGAAAAGCTCATTTCAATAGCTCGGTTACAGAATAAAGTATGCATGCCACCGTCTGCGAGAGGCCTCCCGCTGGTGCGCCGGTTCCGTTCCAGACGCCAGTTGTGCCATTCCGACCGTTTCATTTGACAGTTGTTTTTGTGCGCAAACCTATATCTTCGTGTAATGGGAGGAAGTCGGGGAATCATATGAATGCGAGATCAAACGGTGTTAAGCGGGAACTTAGACGTGATCTGATTCATGGAATCTCCTGACTTGCTTTTTGACTGAAAGCAGAAACTTTGGCGGGGCTCGTGGACGGGGTCTGCTCAACATGCACCGCTGGCGGGAAGCTGAGGAAGTACAGATGTCTGCGAGATTGCCATCAGTTTAATCAATATGTTTTTTTATAAATGCAGCAGACATCTAGGCTCAAATCTTGGGTGAGCACGCTGTATTTCCACAGTTTAGTCTGCCACATCCAGCGACAAAGTTCAGCGTATTACGACAAGCTAATTATGATGATCCTTGTTCGGCTAAAGACGATTAAATCCCTCAATGGTTCGGATGAATCGCACCGACTCTCTCTGAGCCGTGAGTTGTTTACAGGCTCTAGCCAAAATGTGAAGAACACACACTGAAAGCATCAGAGGACGGTGTGTAAGTGTAAATAACACGAGAGAGCTGAGATCCCTCGGCTGACGCGTACTGTGTTTATAACTACGCAGGATTGGGTTAACGGAATGTTTTAGGTTATTTTCAACCTAATGTTTATGTCCGGCATCTCTGCATGGCTGTAGATTACCATAGCTAGCATTTTCACCCATATATCATCAATGTGTCAGCAAATGTGAAATGTGTGTAGTGTGCATTATTTAGCCTTACAATGGAAAACAGGATAACAGAATGTCCCTTTTTATAAAGTTTAATTATTAATAAATATATATAAATGTAAAAATAATAATAATAATATAAAATGTATACATAAATAAATACAAATAATATATATACAGCTCTATTTTTAACAATTTTCTAAAATCACAGTGCATTAAATACTTTTGTGCAATATGTGCAATACAATTATATTTAAATTAAACTGCAGTTGGGTTATTTTGAATAGGCTAAAACCAACATTAAAAACTAACACAATAAAAACGTGATCTGCTTTTGCTAATAATTTTATATTATATATATATATATATATATATATATATTTACACACACACACACACACACATACATTCTCTTTTATTATTCAACTAAAGTATGTATTAAAAATGCATTTAAATTGAACATTTTACACAACATTTTGTTACTAAATCAAAAGTTTTGTATTTATTATTATTATCATTATTGTTAGTATTAGTATTATTTATTTAGTTATTTAGGCAGGCAGGTAGTTTTGTTTCTGAAGAGATTTTTATTTTTTTTATTTTTTTTAGCCACAGTACCTGCAGGTAACCGTGCTTCACTGATCTCAGATCAGTTCTCTGTGTTCATCAGCACACTGCAGGCTGTAATAACATGGGCATAAGTCACCTAGGGCCCCCTATTATAAACAGGTGTCAGGGTAGCAATAAAAAATGACAACTTAATTCAGACCTGAGACGCTTTGTAAGAGTGGATTAACACATCATCAGGGGCCATTTATTTTTATAGCATCTACATGTCTTTATTGTCTGCAAACATCTAAGCCACCTCAGTCTCCACATCAGTCCGTCTCTGAGCGTGTGGGCTCGGACTTGTATGCTTTTGTTAATGATAAAAATTTAGTTCTTTAGTGCAATGTGGTATTTTACCCTTTCTAGTGCACTTTCTTAACCAAAATGTTAATAGTTAACTGTTGAATTATTTATAATAAATATTAATTAAAGCTTTTAATCCTTTTTTTATTTTTATCTGTATGATAAATCACAAAATCATTAAAAATAAATAAATAAAACAAAAATATATAAATTACAATTACATTATTGTCTTCATATGATTTTATCATATGAAACATTTGTTTATTAAGTTTAACTTTTTCTTATGGTTTTAATTTAAGTTTTAGTTAAAGATAATAACTTCTGGTTTCTGGCCAGGCCTCTGTTGTGTCCTATTTCAAAAGGCAATATGACAATAAAAGAAAGAAAATGTCACTTGCCATTTATTCATGTAGACATGTATGTATTTATTCATTGGAAAGTTTTTCTTTCTTTTTTTTTTGCACAAAAATGACAAAATACACACGTTAACGATAACTAAATAAACTCAAACAATTTTAAGTACATTTTGTGCACATTCTGTCTTCTTTTTCTAACACAGTCAAATTAAGCTTGAATGTGTTTGTGTGTAGAAGTATAACGTTCTGTATCTCGGTTCTGCGTTTTGCGTCTGTCTTTTATAAGGACATCAAATAGAAGCAGAGCAGCTGGAGTTGAGCAGCACCTGTTTCCTACACTTCCACTACACATACAGTTCACAGGCTTCAAAGAGCCACAGGAGCTGACCTCTGCTGAGAGCAATGCCAGTATCAAACACATACTGAAGTCACGGAGACGCACATGACATTCACTGAGAAACACACCTTGACAGAGAGTCAGGGATCTTCACTCAAAACGGAACATTTGCTGAAAACATTTGCAAGATGTGAGTTTGTTTCTTCATCAGATCTGAAGAAACGTGTCTCTGCATTGTGAATGGGTGTCGTCAGAAGGAGAGTCTGATAAAAACTTCACAATAGTCCACAGTACTCCAGTCCATCAGTTAACATCTGGAGAAGACAAAATCCAGCATTAAGGTGTTTTTAACTAAAATCTATGATGAGACTTTCTCCAGAAAAAAAAGTCCATCTCCTGTTGTCTCTCGCATCTCAATCAACCCACACATTACTTTAGAGCTGTTTTGTGAACGCTGCTTGATCTGTGCAGATTTCTCTCCTGATTCAGACCAGCACACTTCTTCACTGGAAGAAAAGTTATTATGGATTATGGACTAAATTAAGATAGAAGCAGCTGTTTAAATTAAAAAAAAAAACATCTTAATGCAGGACTAGTTCTCCAGATGTTACTGTAATTGATGGACTGGAGTGCTGTGCATTATTGTGATGTTTTTATCAGACTCTCATTCTGACTTCACCCTTTCACATCCATTACTGAGACACTGATGCAGAGACACATTTTAGACCCTGGTTAAGAAACTCATCTACATATTGGATGCCCTGAGGGTAAACACACTTTCGGCAAATGTCCATTTTTGAGATGAATAGTTCTTTATTTGCTGAAGTTAGTTATTTGCTAAAATGGACTGTTAGCAATAAAACATTTGAATTTGGGCTGATCCTAAAAAGTTATGGGGGAAAAATTAGCTAAACCATGTTACTTTAATAATATTACTTAATTTAGCATTTTATTTATTTTTTTTATTTATTTTTTTAACAATTTAGCATTTTAACTGTAATATATAAAATACATAATGTATATACTGCAATGATGGGATAAATATTTATAGTAGTATTTTCACAAACCACAAATTATGTATGTTCACCAAACTCTTTTTCACTGAACATCCGAGGGAGGGGAGGCTGTGAACAGGTGTGATAAGGCAAAAAACAAGCAGATCCAGGAAGAGCTGATGTTCCCGAACAGCCACCTGCTGACAGGACAGATAGAGAGGGAGACTCAAAACAACAGAGAGAGCTGATAGGAGATGCCGCGAGGCAGAACACTGCGTGTGTGTGTGTGTGTTTGTGAGCTGGACTCATGTTTTCACAGGTTATTGTCATTCACACAGACTGTGTTTATCATGTGCTTATCTAAAACAGCAGAGCTGGTTCCACAAAAACAGCAGAATCAAAGTGTTATCACAGCTCTCCTGATGAATAAACCATGATAAACATGCTGATTCTTCAGCCTCTAACTTATAGGTTATTATTTACAATATTACATGTTAGCAAGATAATTAAGCCCTGTTTTTTAAAAGTAACATGCACAGTCATCACTGTTATTGTGATTTTGCAGGACGGTGATTGCTCATGTAAATAGAACATTGTAAAAGTCTTTCAGTTGTCCTTTTTCTCCCACATACCTTATATATTTAAATAGTTTATATATATATATAAACTACTTCAATATAGAAAGCTTGCAGTTTGTCAAAACGTTTCAAAGTAGCTTCTCCAGCATAAAATATAACTTAAAACTATATACAGCACTCATTTACGTAACAATATATCACTTTTGTCCATGAATTCTTAGATCGGCAGTTGAAGAAGTTTTTTTTACACAAATGTGTTTAACAACATGGTTATAACAGAGGTATTACAGTTTAAATGTTGTTTATGAGGACACTGCCAATGTCCCAATAATTCAAAAGGGTTAACATACTAAACTATTGTTGTTTTTATCTAAAAATGCCTGTGTGTGTGTGTGTGTGTAAGAGAGAGAACATAAATTTGCATAATGACATGGATGTGACATATGTATTACAAGGAGAAGGTAAGATTTTAGGAAATTATCCCATGTCCCCATTTTTCAAAATGTTTATAAATCACACAGAAGGGAGTGTTTTGAAAATATGAAACAGTACATTTCCTGTAAGGGGTAGGTTTAGGTGTAGGGTCAGTGTAGGGCAATACCACATATAGTTTGTACAGTAGAAACACCATTACACCTATGAAGAGACCCCACTTTTCACAAAAAACAAACGTGTGTGTATGTGTGAGTGTGAGAAAAGACTCAGAGGTCAGTGGTTTGTGAGTGACAGCAGGAAGGTAACGAGTCTGAATGAGCTGAGGTTTAACAGCTGAGACTCATCCTCTTTATTTGTGAGGGTCTGAGTGGGTGGCCAATCACTGATAAACATTAATGATCACTGAGAGATAACACATCCTGATCGATCAGTCAATCACATACTGCAATACATCTCTACCTCCAATAAAACACTTTTCTGAACATTTAGAAAAGTGCATGTGTGGATAATTTTACTCAGAGACTCAAACTGAACAAAAATGCAATTTGGAGATAACAGTAACAGTACATCAGATCCTTACATAAAATGATCTCAATATCAGTCAATATATCCAGTAATACGTCTCAGAAAGATGAAATGCAAATGATCCAAATATATTAATGCGGAGAGATGGAATAAGGAATAAAAGCTCCTCAGAAGATGTGAGATGTTTTGGAGGGTTGTGAAGATCATTGCTCCGCTGATGAACAGTGAAAGTAAAGCTCCTCAAAAGACCCTGAAGATCAGATTTGAGACACACTGATTCTTCTACAAAATGTTTGACAAAAAAATCAAATATAGCTGAGCTGCTTCACTTCTTCATGCTTCTTAGAGAAGCATCTCATCCATTACACCAAAAGACCTTTTACTGGGTTTAACAGCGCAGTTTCAATCAGTGATCAATTTCCATCAAATATGATGCAGAAGGATTTATAGGGTTAAAGACAAAACTATTTCATCTCTGTAACGCAATGTGTATCTAATCAATTGGGTCAGTAAACCTCACCAATCGGTTAATATTATTTTCCCGCCCACGTGATCTCGATTATATCAACAGAAGGAAAAGTTGTTCCAGAGGTCAGGAAATGCATTAAAATAAACTTTATTTTTCTTTACAATAACATTCACTGATGCTTTGTGCACAACAGGACCAGATAACGGATTTGTTAAGAATGTAAACAGGACCATTTCTGATTTGATGTTGACTTTATAGACTCACAGTGTGATAGGTTTAGTTCTTCACAGTCCGTTTGTGTCTTTAATGACGTCTTAACGACATCAAGATGTTTGTGTCGAGTGCAGCAGTAGCACAGCTCCAGTAGAGCTCTGTAAACAGTAGAACAAAAAATGAGTCAAATGCATTTTATGGTAACCATGGCTATTTAGGAAAGACCTGGTGTGGTTGTGTGTGTGTGTGTGTGTGTGGTGAGAGTGTTGAAAGCACTGAGGTTACCGGAAGGTTGAGTGTTTGTGTGATCAATGCCGGTTTCAACCAACAAAATAGGTGGTTGGAAATCCAAGTAGGCCCTCACACACTCCCGCACCTGATCTTCATTTTTCAATTTGTAGCCAATCTTCTTACAATTGGGCACCAAATGAAAAGGTAAACAGCGCAGATATTCATCTTGTTTACTTCAAAGCAGGCCCCGGGCCCCTCCTCACACTCCTCTCACTCACTTACAGTCATGGCTCAGTTCCTCTCGCTGCGTCTGCATTAGTCGTAATCAAGTGCTTGTTTGAAGCAGTTATCTTCTGACCGCCTGCAGAGCTCTGATGATGACAAGTGACGGAGCGTCCCGAGCCAAACACAAACTCACCTCCACATCAGAGCGCAGCCGAAAGAAGCTCTCGCGTCCAGAGAGGGGAAAAAAGTTTAGTGTGTACGTCATTTGATTGATTTGCAACCTCTATCTGTTTTGTTAACTGTATTCCAGTCTGGGGACTGCTGTACATTTGATATTTGTGTGATAGTCGTTTGTTTCCATTGTTCTCTTTGGAGCACACAATAGACGTTTCATGTTTCCTTAAAAAAGTTTCAAATGATTTTAAATGCCATTTACAGTTCATTTGGCTGTTGTAGATTATGCCAATTAGTCTAATTAGATTCTATCACGTCCTATCGTTTTTTTCTGTATATATTTCTATTATCTAGTGTTAAACAGTACTGTTCAAAGATATTAAATTGGTCAAAAGTTACAGTAAGGAAATGTATAATGTGACAAAATATTTCTATTTCACATAAATGTTGTATTTTTAACTTTATATTAATTTCTGAATCATGAAAAAAAGTATCACCTCTAAAATATTCATCAGCACACCTGTTTTCAACACTGATAATAATTTTATAATTTTATAATATCAGAATGAATTCTGAAAGATCATGTGAGACTGAAAACTGGAGTAATGATGCTGAAAATTCAGCAGAAATAAATTACATCTTAACAGATATGCACATAGAAAACAGATATTTTAAATCTCAATGATATTTAATAATATTACTGTATTTTTGATCAAACAGGATGAAGTGGTTGTTGATTTAAAGATGTTTTAGCATCCGTTGTGACTAAGCTGAACATGCAAACAGTGACACACAAAGCTACAAATGATACAGTAACTAATAAACCTTTCAGGCCAAAGCTGCATTACAGTCAGTCAAGCCTTTCTTGAACACACAAGCGTTCATTTCATTTCCGTTATCATGCAACATGATCGCTGGATTGCTTTCAGTTAGTCTATATTGGAAGACAGCAGATTCTGAAATGCATTTTATTCTGAGACGATATTGCATTGCTTCACAGATTATTAACAGACGTGTTTCCTCCTAAACACTGAAGGTGTTAGCTGCATGTCACTGGAGCTTTTGTATGATAATCTGTGCGATGCATTATCATAGAGTAATAATACATGAGGGTTCTGGTGTGCAAATCATGATATTCCTCAACTGTGTCGTTTCTGGTTTCTTACTTGAACCTTTAGCCTCTGTGTGTGTGTTTCTTTGTGTGTGTGTGTGGCTCCTGAGGAACCTCCGGCATGTAAAGTAGCTGAGAAAGAAAGAGCTCATTGTGTTCTTACATGTCAGGCACACGTTTCCCATCTGACCGTTTGATTCAGGTGTCGAGAGCAGAGCGAACACACACTCTGTCTGCTCCAAGCTTCAATAACCTTGAGAAATATGGCAGACATTAAGCCATAGTAACAGTCAATGCCACTGAAATGCTATAGATGTAATCAAAATGAGGTACTGTGTGTGTTTACAGTTTACTTTCTTTGCCTAAAACTTTACACACAAATCCAAGAATTGCACACAAAATGCAAAATGCCATAATATGAATCCCTGTTAGATTTGTGTGTGTTTTAGAGAGAGAACTGTTTTGCAAAAAGTGTTTTATGAAATTTAATTTTTTAGCCTTGTGAAACTGTGTGACAAGTGAAGACTTGGTGTATAAGTAGTGGGGAAAACTGTAAAAAAAATTAAAACAAATTTGTTCCATTTGTGCTACTGTCTATAAAATACTATCTCATGTCTCATTTCATTCAAATAAAAAAAAAAGAAAGAAAAAGAAAAATGTCCCAACATCTCTGGAAATCAGATTGTATAATGCATTATAATTATTCATAATGTGCATTGTAAGACATATCTTGTAAATTCTTGTAACCAAAATTAAAATGCAAAGTGTTATAAAGTATTAGCTGTGGTTACAGTTATTCATGAGATTATAAGGTGCATTGCAAGCCAATGCATTAAAACAATGCATAATTCATACGTTTGATGCCGTGCTGTCTCTTAGACAATTGTTAGTATGTTTTATCACATGGCTATTATTTTTAATCCACTGAAATAATGACTTAAACTGGAAGTGGAAAGTTGGGTTTTGTAGGATACAGGATTGTATGCGGTGTGCTCTATGGTGTAATAACTGAGTTAGGCTATACAGGTACTCAATTCATATGTAAGATTCACATAATATGCACTGTCTACAACACCTACAGCAGGAGGAGTGAAAATAGGATACGTGAAAAAAACTGGGTCTGGGCCACACATGCTATTAATTAGACCTGCGTATGACATATTCAAAGAGTAGCAGCACATTTGACACATTTCTCAATCTCGTTTCTCTCTTTGCACTTTGTCCACAGGCCAGACATCTATTGTGTTGTTGCTGAATGTCTAGATAGGCTAGAGTTCAGTCCGCTGCTTTTCCCTCTCCGTCCATAGAAAGCAATTGATCTCAATCAACAGGCCATTATCTTCAGCGGGCAATTATCCACATTGTCACTTTTGCATTTGACCCCGCGACCCCAGCAGATCACCGGGGCCTGGAGAAACCTGAGCAGCCGCCTCTAACCTCCCTGGCTCATGGAGGCCCCTGGGGGCCCTTTGCCAAACAGAAAAAAATCCATTACTGAACCAACAACCAGACTGTGGCACAGCAAGGTCTCCTGGGTAATGTATGTAACAAGAACGCTGAGTGACGTCTCTCTACTAGTCCAGTCTCCATCAAATACGTCTGTACTTCATCCTGAAAGCTGCTGCCTTTATTTGGAAGACAATACTTGCACACTCGAAAACGATACAGCGTAAGGGAAATAAACAGATGTGTTTCTACTGGCCGATCGGACAGTTTCTGACTGATCATGAAAGAAGCTGCAGCACATAGGAAAGACAAAACCCCAGATGAGACCTCTTTAATGTGTTAATTGTTTCTTCAAGAAAAAGTGAGATCAAATGGAGACTTTTCTCCTGTCTTCTGCTGCTCATAATTTGCTGGAAACAAGGAGAAGAGACTGGAGATCCCAAAGTCTGCCATCAGAAGTCCAGGAGCTCAAGATGAACTCCAAAAACCAGAGGGTCTGAGCTACCTGCATTCCCTGGGGAAAAATAAATAACCAAATAAATACATCAAATAAAATACCCCTTACCCCCCAAAATAAGTAAATACATTTCTTCGTTTTTACATTTAATAACCTGAAATATAAACTTTCACATCATCAAATTAAGTTAA
Source organism: Enteromius treurensis (assembly GCA_032275025.1). Taxonomy (NCBI): domain Eukaryota; kingdom Metazoa; phylum Chordata; class Actinopteri; order Cypriniformes; family Cyprinidae; genus Enteromius; species Enteromius treurensis. The sequence goes on along the minus strand of JAUCMU010000042.1, from coordinate 4,056,866 downwards.
TTGAAACTGAATTAATGAACAAATTAAAAGTCTGAAAGTAATTTTATATGGATCTTATTGTCATTCATGTTTAATACAGTTCTTTACAAAAGTATTCATACCCTTTCATCACCCAGCCCATATTTTATATTGCGGTCACATTTGTCCCTCATAAACCAACACTTTATACACCACAATCACAAAGCAAAGGAAATTTGTGAAAACTTTGAGAATTTATTTTAAAGACAAAACTGAAGTAATCCTTCTTACTCTTATCTGTGACATGAAAAAAAGTCCCAAATAAAGTTGTTTTTTTCTTTTCTTATATGAAAAACCTAGAATATTTTGAACTTTCAGTTGCCAATTAAAAAAAAATGCAATGCAAATATAAATATTTCATTTAATTTATTCCATGGGGAGTTATTTATGGAAGCCTGTTTTTTTTTCTCACAATTCTGCCTTTTTTCACATGTCTATTTTTCAGCTCAAAATTTAACTTTGTGACTTTGTGAGTATTTATCATGCAACTCAGAATTTTTTCACGTAATTGTGACCTTATATATCACAATTTTGACTTCATAACTTGCAATTCCAAGTTCATATCTGACAATACTGAATAATAAAGTCAGAATTATGAGATAAAAAGTCACAATAACCTGTTTTTATTTAATATTCAGTGGTGAAAAGTGGCTTTATTTGCTTTTAATCAAACTGTTGTTGTTTTCCTCCAGAGATCTTGTATTGGTCCCTTTGGTGTATTGTTATTCCTCAAGCCCATTTTCTGTTGAGATGACATGTGTGAGCTTGTGTTTGCTGACAGGCATCTCTCTCGATCTACGCGGACAGTTTCTGCAGATGTGAGTGACATGGTTTGATGTGGATGGATGTAGCGCACATTGCGTTTGTCGTGTGTTTGTGCAGCTCGAGTCTGACGAGATCCTCCACGTAAATGAGAAGCAGGGTTTCGTGTTGAATTACCTGAGCTCTGGCTTCCTGCTGCTTACACAGAGCTTCCCCTGAAACAATCAGATCTGGAGCCCAGTCAAGTCCTGCGAGCGGAGCCACGCCATCAACTTCCATAAAACACAAACTCACAAACGCACAAAAAGAGAGATTTCTGTGGCCAAAATATATATTTTAAATATATGCAGTGAAACAGTGAAGCTCTGTGAAATATATTTTTGAAATAGAGAATATACGTATACATTTAAAATTGTAATTTAGGTCAACTGTCATATATTTTAAAATGTATTTCAGGGGCCAGAAAATACATTTACTGTCTCACAGTAGCTACATTTAGGCTAAATGCAAATAAAGTCTTACTTCAAATGTGATATATGTCAATGCATTTTCTTGGATTGAAATATAAAGAGAGGCAAATACATATAAATAATAATAATAATAATAATAAAGAAACTATTTCACGACTGTAGAGTAAAAAAAACACCTTCTTTACCGCGTTCTAATCAGTTCTGTATCTATCAAGCCATTCTAGTCCATGTTGCTTTAAATGCTAATGAGCTCTGCTGGCCCCACCCCTCTCTCCTGTGGAGTGATGAGCAGAAACTAGATAACTAGCAAATTATTCAGAAATGTGGTTTGCTAAGATTCATAAAAACTCATGAATGATTTGTGTGAACATATCTATGCAGATCGAGATCAGCGCAATCCCTTCAAAACTAAAGGAATGTTAATCCTCTGTGTCTTCATCGGCTCAGAAATTGTAAATGACAACTGCTATATTTATTATTACATCCAACAACTAAACAACTCCAGTGACGGACTGGGGCGCAGCTAAGGTAAGACACTCTTGCCAATCACCTATTGTGGGAGGGGCCTGTGCAGAAAGAGGATTTAAAAAAACACTGGGTGGATTTTTATCATGGATGTATGTGTACACACACTTTCAAACATATAAAAAATGGACCAAAATATATTGGTAGAAAATACATAAACATACAAATATATATACATAAAAATATGTAGATATATTGTAAACATATTTTAAACATATGCATGTGTATATATATATATATTTGTTTTTGTTTTGTTTTTTTGTTTTTTTGTTGTTGCTGAACTCCTCTAATCCTGATGTACAGTATGCAGTGAATGTATTGGCTCTGCAAGATCAGATTGAGACTAAGCTCTTTTCCTCAGCGCTGAAGGCACATGTTTGTCCTTGTTGTCTGAGACATTAACACTCAGAAACTCCAGCATATTTTCAGATATCCTTTTCTTATCCCGTTTTCTCCTGGATTATTCATTATTCTTTCATTCATTACTCATGTGCAACAAAACCAAAAACCTCCTTATTTCCCCCGAGCGGTCCCTTTCTCTATATTACAGGCTAAAGTGCATGCTGTGACTTCTCTGTGAACTGATCATAATGGTATTTTTGTGTTTTCTCTCTTTTGGTGGGGTAACATGTGTGTACTCGAAGGAGGAAAAATAGCACAAATATGAATGGCTGTCTTTAAACACCTCAATGGTCCATGGAACAGGACTTGGCAACGCTGCGGTGTGTGAGTAATATCCTTCTGTAAGCAGCGCTTTCGTTTGGAGACTGGCAATAAATGACTCTTGTGAGATGGAAGTGTGACGGCAGGTTCAGCGTGCCATCAACATCATACGCTCTTATGGAAATCGCAAATAATGGCGCACTGTATGTCACATTTTAGAGGAAAGATAAAATAGCTTTGTCAATGATGAGTCAACTGTGTGTGTGTGTGTGTGTATATATATATATATATATATATGCATACACATTCCAAACTATCTATCAAAATAATTTTCTCCAAGTAAGTCACACTTTTGTTTGGAATATTATTAGGGTGAGCACATAGCTTATGTGACTTATGATTGACTTATCATTTTTGGATAAACCATTGCTTGAACTAATGCAGACATTCTGAAACTGAATTCTCCTGAAACTGAAACCCAGTTTTCCGAGTCAGTGGGTTTTCTTCAGCACTGAGAGTGTCTGTGTGATCTGCAGGAGAGCTCGTATAATCCCTGTACTTCCTCTTTTAATCCTCCTCTTTCTCATCACCCTGCTGGAGAAACTGTTCTTGGGAAAAGCATCTTCCTCATTTCCCTCTTCTCCCACAGCTCTGGGAGATGTGCTTCAAAAAGTGCCCGGGGCACAGCAGCTCTTGTGTGGGAGAGATCCAGAGGTCAGCGAGAACACCTAACTCAAGGCAGAAGACGCAAACAGAAAGCAGAGCCGAGGCAGGGTCTACTGAGGGTCAGGACATCGGTCGAGAGACCTGAGCAGCATTCCTGGCCATCGAGCCGCTGAGAAAGAAAGTACGCCTGAAGGCCGCTGGCATTCGTGTGTTTCTCATTTTGACTGCGCAGGTCATCCTGAGAAAAAAGACATTCCTCAGCATCTTCTCCTTTCATGAAAAAGTAAGCAAGTGTAAGAGTTCTTCTAACTGAGTAACCTCTCATAGAGTAGTAACAAGAAAAACATATATGATTAGTTTTGTCCACCAGACACGTCTCACTATTAGTAATACATGGATGCCCCAGCATATTAAAAATTAATAAACAAACAAAAACATACATGCATACATAGTCTGTTAAAAAAAAAGGTTTAAAAAAATATAAACATGTATTTTTAAATGCATATAGCCTTTCAAATTTGTAAAATCTGAAAAATCTGAAAATGTTCTCTCTAACATGTTACATTACAATGTTTCCCAAATAGATAAATACATAAATAATTGTATGCATGAATAAATATTTAAAAAAAAAACATTTGCATGAACAAACAGACATTATTAAACAATTGTAAATCTTGTTTTGATATACTACTGTGAGATTGTTTTGTTTTGTTTTTTGTTTGTTTTTTGCAACTGAAATGCATAGTGCAATGTATTTATTTTTATTACGTTTTGTAAATATACTTTTGAACTCAAAAAAATGATTTTTATTGTATGCATATATTTATATTTTTTGTAAGTGATGTTTCAAATTGAGATGTCTTTTTTAGTGTTGTAACTCAACAACTTGTTTCAAAGACTCTTATTTAAAACTTACAGATTTTTATTTATTTTTACTGTGCTGGCAGCTTTGTTGCAGCTAAAGTGTTTTAGGGTAAAATCCTCACATAGGAGGTTTTAAAGAAAAATCTAGATAAACCTGTTGACCTCACTAACTGATTAGTCACTGTTGGATCATCCGGACTCACTGATGGTTGATTACTGGTGAAAGAGGGTTTTTGCATTATGCATGCAAGGCATGTATGGTTTTATTATAAGAGCATGTTGGTTATGGTCTTTTGCTATAGTAGGACTCTGCAAGCTTATGAAAGGGGCTTGAGCTGCTAGATCGGCTGATATGGCGTGAGTAATTTCCAGTCGGATGAAATGTAGCCATCCATGACGCATGACCTTAAACTTTTGCAACATTTAAAAACGTGAACAAGTATGCGTGATGTTTCCAATGATATCGGAGCAGTAGTAGGTCAAAAGTTGATTTTTTGGTAACATTTGTTTTGAAGATCTTTCTGCAACCGCAGTGATGTTTATTAATCCGGGCAAGCAAGAAGTTTCGTATTTTATTCAAAGAAATCAGCGGGATGAGGACTCTGCCAGCTTGTGGCGGTTGAGCTGCGAGGTTGCCTGATATGGCATAAGTAATTTCCACTCGGATGGAACTTAGCCATCCATAACGCACAACCTTAAACCTTGCACCAAATAGGAAAAAAAAAAGTTGGTTTGGCTCCAGTTCTGACTGGATCCTGTCTGCATTTCCAATAAAGTGGATTTGTCGCTGGGCGGAATGCCTTAGCGGCGGAGTCCGAGCTGCTCTCCGGCTGATAAATAGCCTTTGTGAGGGGAGGCGAACGACAGGAAGAGTAAATTTTAGCCAGGAAGGCCAAAAGAGAGGGGAGGGAGCAAGCATAGACAGATGAGGGGGAGTTACGTTATATAGCTGTGCGATGAAAGCGCAAGATAGCAAGAATTAGACTTCTGACTTAAAGTACGCTATTCATGGTCATTTCCAGTTGACTGTGTTGAGCTCCAGAGAGATCTGCGCCATTCTGGGTAACTGTTTTCCACATGATGTTTTCACTAACGGCAGCTGTGTGTGTGTGTGTGTGTGTGTGTGTGTGTGTGTGTGTCAACATCATAAGACAGTTTCAAGCGTCACATTCATTCTGTGAGGGGTTTCTAAGATGGTGGTGACATTTAACATATCCCCTAAGGTCCCCTGTGCTCACTGGCCACTCGACAGAATCAATTTCCTGTCATTGTTTAGACCTAGGAATGCATTTCCCAAACTGAGACACTCAACAGAAATCAGAGTGAATGACATGATGCATAAAAATGATAGAAATACATTACGCGGTTCCTGTCAATTAGGATTTTGGCCTGAGCCCAAGCATTTGTTAAAGATTCAAACTTACAGTTCATACACACACACACATATATATGTGTGTGTGTGTGTGTGTGTGTGTGTGTGTTATCAAATCGACAATAATCACTAAAGAATAAAGTGCCCCGAACTAAGCAAGCCAGGGGCCAAAGAAGCAAAAACTCCATTCGTGAAGAAATGGAGAAAATAAAAAACCTTGGGAGAAACCAGGCTCAGTTGGGGGCCATTTCTGCCCATTCCCTTGCTAATTGTGGCCACAATTTAGTCATTTGTTCCCATCGTAGCTACGGAATGGCAACAAATTACTGGCTTGTTCCCTCATTCCCTCGTTCTCTTATTCTAAGGGGCTTTTACGCAACACCATTTTCACCTAAAAATTTTAACGTATGCATTTTATTCACATCAAATGCATAATTTATTAGCAACGTATTTGTTTTATTACACGACAATGGGGTTTTGGGGTGTTCCAAAGTGCTAGTTTTTGAAAAATGTAGTTTCATTGCCAACTACCGGCCTTACTTGCATAATACTTTTTAATAGTTTTTAGTAGTTCACAAAATATGTTTTAGTTTTTAGTACAACATTGTCATGTAAACATACCCAAACAAGGGGAACTTGTTAGTAAAGCATAGCCACAAATTTTGTAAAATGCAGAAACAAATTATTAAATTGTGGCTACAAATAAAGTCATGGGAATATATATCACAATGAACACACTCTTTCCTGCATGTGTGGAGCTGTGCAGAAATGATAAATGACACAACTTTCATTTTTAGGTGATCTGTTCCTTTAAAAGGGCTCACAATGGAACGGTTTCAAACACTGAAAATCATCTACAAACTTTTATCATGCAACCAGTGTCAGTGTACAGGCCTCATCAATCAGAGGTTATGAGTCGGTGCTGCTCCGGCGCTCATGTGCGTTAATAGATGAATGTCTTGGAGAGGGGATGTTGTGTTGGTGTTGTGAGGAGCGGGATGGGGGTGTATCTCATGCTAACTGAGTTAACTGATAGCCTCAGGGGATGGTGGGGGGGTGAACGCTGACCTCTACCAACGTCCCTCCCGGGACCAGTGTGAGGAGAGACAAACATTCCAGAGCAACTCGCCGGCCAGCAGAGACCCCCTGAGAGAACCAGAGGGACAGAGAGAGGAAGAACGGAGAAGAGTAGGAAGGGAAGAAAAATGGACGTGGACACTTTCGCTCTACACAAATGCACACATATGCAAAGCTTCCACAACTTGAATGCTCCCTGCTCAGCATTTCTGTAATTAACTTTGGCATAATTCTCAACCGCGCTTAAAAGTGGGGGTGGGGGTATCTCTGACATTCTGTTATGGTGGACTGCCGTGGTGGTCCTCGGGCCCGGGACCTCAGATGTAGCTCTGGAGGGGCCCTCGCCCTCTAACACCACTGTTCTTTCCCAGAGGAAGAATCCCTCATGTGTTCACCCCTTCTGCATGGCCTCTTACTACATTTCCAGCCTGCCTTAAGATTACCCTGCAGAGCAGTTGAGAAGTCGTCATTTCTGAAGCTCGGGTAAATCATAAATCGCTTTCTTTGCAATGCTTTCTCTTTCTTATGAGTAACCCAAAAAGTGGTGCTGTTAATTAGAAATCACTGCTACCCAGCAGTCCAAAATAGTAGCATTATGTGATAAACAACACACTCATAAACCAAACCTTTATTTATTTAGTATTTTGGTTAGAATAAAAATAGATTGCTTACTAGTTGTTATTATGTAGTCTTCAAATAACAGTTATGAAAGTTACATAAACTGACTTTTATTTTTATTTTTTTAAGTGCAGAAATTTTACAACTTTTATATGTTTAACGAACTAATTTCGTGACTCTTTGAATGCATTAATTAATTAATTGGGGGGAAAAAATAAATAAATAAAAAAGGAAGCGGTCCTAAAATCGAGCCTTGCAGAGTACCTCAATATGTGTGTTTGGTTTGGGCATCAGCTTTATCAAAACCTGCACTTTAATCAAGTAACACTAAAATAGTATTTGATCAGTCAGTCACTTTTAACACACACTTTCAAGTTACTGATGACGAAAAACGAAATAAATGAACATTTGATCAGCCTGAACTGGTCAGTAATGTCTTAGAAAACTCTAACTCTTCTCATGTTGCATCCTTTTAGCCTTCGGGCTACAGGAAATAGTCAAATATAGTTCATGTGTCCAAAATACTACATTTCCTTGGAGTCCTAGTTCTTGTCAGTGTATTTAAAAATTGCCAAAGCAGGTCACTTAGCATCATCGGCTGATAAACTTGGAGCTATTTTATATTTTCATCACTAAGCTAGCTAAATAAAGCAGACCATTGCTTCTGAAAACAGCATACGCAAGAGAGGAACAGTCAAAAACGGAGCAGAAAAGGCATACTTGGCATTCCAAAATCACCCTACAAAAGCTGTGCTTGTTTTAAACCCTTGTCCTCCTCTTCAAATCCCCTGCCACGGTTTCCAGAGTCTCCATGGCATCGTTTGTCTTTATACGGTCACAACAAACACATGTGCTCATAAGTAGAAAAACAGACTTTTTGTGTCCTTTCTTGGTACAGTCATTGCTAGTACATCTTGCAGCGTTGAATGGGTGTAAACATATGGGATGGCTATTCCTGTCCGGTCAGAACAACAGAGACATTTTTCAAACTGAAATTCATGCTTGGATTTCTTTCTCTCAGGACCCTCCTCCATCATTCTAGCAACTCACAGAGAGATGCTTCCTCCTTTACTGTCATTTTACATTAACGGTGGGATCTTTCCTAAGCGTCGGCCTGTGGCTTTGTGTTGAGTTACAGCTTGCTTTACAGAGAGGGCACTACACCCCGACTTTATGACGTTATTATGCATGCCTGTGTTTGACACTTGAAAATTTACGGTAAACCTGTGAAACCGTTAACACACTGCCACTAGACAGATAAATCAGATAGGATCAGCTAGAAGGATCGTTTTTTCTTCATAATGAAGTCATTTTGATTTATCAAGTAATAGTTTGAGACAGTTTAGAATAGCAGAAGGGAAGCAATGTGTCCCTTTCACTTTCACAGGCTTATATCGTGAAACACTTGGAAGTATATTGTGACATATTAAAAACAGAATTTGACTTGGTCTGAATAAAGCATGAGTGTTTCCCAGTGCTTCCACAGTATTAGTGGATTGTGGGTGGCTATCAGGGCATTAATATGTTTTCAGTGTATGTTTAGCATAATGTAATTTCCCAATTGTTCTGACCAAACACACAAGCAAACAAATAACCTTTAGTTTATTAGTAAGTTTATCAAGTAAGCATTTAAGTACATTTTCTAAGTATACTTTATGTTGAATGTATGCTAATATCAATGTATGGTTACATATATCAATGTACATATTGGGGCTAAATCATTTTTAGCTCATCAAAATATAACTCTGAGTGCAATAGTACATTTTAATCTAAGTATGTATTTAGTTAAAAGACTAAGCAAAACTACAAGCCAAGTATGCTGAGAATACTTTTCCATATGCTTTTCAGAATAAGCCAAGAAAAAAAAAGTTCACACAAGTAGACGGAAATATATTTGCATTTCTTTTTTAAAAGTCATTGTATATGTATAAGATACTTATACCGTCAGTTTCGCAGACAAAGCTTAAAGTAGTCCCGGACTAAATTGCACGTTTGAGCCGTTTCAGATCAACATATCTCACTCTGACATATCTTAAAACATGTCCGTGTCATTGTTCTGTGTTTAGATGCACACCTGTAATATTTTCATACAAGGCATTTTTTGTAAAAGTTGCTTAAATATCTTAATTTAACTAATGCCTAGTCCTGGCTCAAGCTAAGCCCCGTTTGTGAAACCGGACCATACTGTTTTATAATATTTGCATTAAAACCCTGAAAATAAAATGATAACATCTAAATTAACATCTAAATTTTCTATTTTGTTATTTTTTTCTTTTTTCTTTTATAACTATTGCAAGTTACCAGTTGTTATAGTTTAGTTAACACTGCATGAGGGTGTTTCTGATACAGCGACTGAGAGAGTCGCAGTAGATCTGACACTCTTCTCTTTTCTGACTGGAAAGTCATTATATTCTTTCTTTCTGCTGTTGAAACTAAGACAAATGAAATCATATGTTAATGTAATTAATATATATATATATATATATATGATTCTAAAATGTAAATTCTGCTTCTGAGAACCCCAAATGTGTAAAAATGTCTCTCCACATGACTGTAGATATCACTGATGTCTGCAGAAATAATGATGCAAGACAATTACACACCAAAGTTTCATACAGGTCAAGGGTTAGTTCAAAAGTATATTATTTATTATTATATTAATAAAATAATTTGGTTAGCCTTAGTAAACACCACTAACAACTTATTTCAGGATCCATGGCCAGAGCTACTTTGTGATATCCGATCTTATCAGGGGCCTCTTAGACGCCTTTACAGACCACGTCATCGTTTTGCTTCCAAAACCTCTCATTTTCCCACCTCCCCCTCCAGTCAGGGCTCAAGAATGACAGCATCCAAACTGTGTGTGGGGATTTTGTGTGGGCAATAGATATATATGTCAGCTATCATTGTTGGCTAAAAATAACGCGCCTGCCCCCACCTTCGGCCCTCATTAATGGGGTGCTGTTAAAAATCACAAAATTTGGCGTATCTGCAGCCTTTTCTGTCCCAAGAGAATGTCATGTCTGGGAAACTAGACAGACACTGGCCGGCCAGACAGAAATACACGCCATGAGAATGAGAAAGCGGGCATATTTTTCTTTTTTTTCCCCAATCTTTTTCATTTTAATGGTCCGATGACTGACACGGTCAGCGAGCGGAGCGCTGCCCCTGCATGGCCGATGACAGATGAAATAACTCATTCACTCAGTGTGCAGCACAGCATGGCAGCGACGCATCTCCACGCACACATGCAAACATGTTCTCAGGAATATGTATGAGAGAGCCGTCTTTCCTCAGGACTCCTATTAACATTGATCTCAGTCGAGGGTTTTCAGTGGTTTGTCCTTTGGGCCCGAGACACATTCTACATTTCCCATTCTTGACAGATACAGTCACCCGTAGACTCATTGACTTTCACCCAATTCGAATCCAGAATCTCCAGCTGACATGAAAGGTTGATTATTCCCTTTTTTTTTTCTTCTAAGAAATGTAGTCACTAAGACCCAGACTTGAACTTCACTGCACATCCAGTCAACAATTTCAGGACGACAGAGTGGGCCAACTGCTTAGACAGCATTTTAAAGGAATAGTTCAAGAAATGCACTCACCCTCAGGCCTTCCAATGTGTAGATGAGTTTGTTTAATCGTCAGATATGGAGAAATTAAGCATTACCTCACTCGCTCAGCAACGGATCCTCTGCAGTGAATGGGTGCTGTCAGAGCGATGTCCACTTATCCACTTATATTTATGATTTATCATTTTAAGTATCTGATATATTGTTGTAAAAATCTCATTGATTTACATTACAAGAATCATAATTGTAACATATAAATATCAGCATCTGCACTACATTTTTACAGTTTGGACTTTGGAATAAAAGTGTATTGAATGTGTTAACTCTTTGTTTTCTTTAATATTACCACTATGCTTGACTTCGAATCAAACCACAGTATCTGACAGATGAGTTGGACTCTCTTTGTAACACTTGTCTGAGGTACGGTATGGTACAGTATGATATTATAATCAAAAACATCACTGGAACAGTTGTTGTTGCTGCTTCTGTTGAGAAGGTGCTCCTCTGATGATTGATGACTGATAGAGATCTTCTCACTTTTTGCTGCTCCTGAAATGACTCTGGTGGTTTTCAGACAGACCAAGGCACACTCAGATCTGCTGGCACTGGGGCTATTTTTGGAAGTACTTTCCTGTGCCATGATTGAAATGTACTTTATGACCCCATTAGCAAACTTTTTTTAATCATCAGATCAGTAAATACTGGTGTAAATGGGACCTAGAGCGTCTTGTGATTGGGTCACTGAAGCTACATTTGGAGGAAGTCAAACCACTTTGAACCACTATGTATATATATATATATATATATAGTTGAATGAAGCATATAGAAGTCAATGTTGCAAAGTTTGCTGATGTTCGCTGGAACTATATAGTTTCAGGAAACATCGAATTGTTGAAGTGATGAAACTTGAGACAGTAGCAGACTAACAGTGCTTTACTGAGTGAGATTTTAACTGCCACGTAATTTATGCAAAGACATAAACAAGTCTCTAACATTATAGAATACATTTACACAGTATGCAACGTATTCTTAATAATGCCTGCAAATATATGTCAGTTTATTTTATTTTAATTAATTTATTTATTGTAGTTTTTTGGATCATTATCAGCGCTGTATTGCTTATATAAACACATTTAGTGAGCTAAAAGGCTGGTAGATCAGCAGAGGTGTGAAGAGCAGTCAGGCATGACATTCAGCTGCTAATCATTAGTTCAGGTAACAGACCATGTGTTTGACAGGAGATACTTCAGGTTAATGAATGGAAGAAGGACACATTCAGTCGAGGTGATGTGAGAGGAATAGGAAGTACTCTAGAGATATGAAGAGTTTTGGTCTGCTGTTGACAGATTATATATAAAAGAACCTCCTTGTGCACACATGATTTGCTGTACAATTAAACTAGTTTTAAAACAACTGAAAACACTACAATAATATCTCTTCATTCCCATATATCTACTAATAAAATTCAATACCAAAATTGTATTTTCTTTTCTTTTTCCAAAATAAAAGGTAACAAATTAATCTGTTGCATTCATCTACTTTTTCATTTAAATAATCTATACTATTTTAATAGATTAATAAGATAGATTACTTATTAAAATGACAGTAATAACAGAAAATAGAAGGCTTGTTCTATTCTGTAAAAAAAAATTCATACATTCAGGTTAATTTTCAGCAGTTGTGTTAAATCGCATTTCGTTTTGCTCTATTACACTGAGCTTCTACAGATGCCAACATTGTTAAAGCAACTGTATTGTTTCTTCAGTCAAGGGACATTACAAAGGTGTGTGTGTGAGAGGGAGAGAGAGAGAAAGAGAGAGTGGCTGAAAAGATGACTGGACAGATTTATTACTGTGTTACGATCAGCAACCAAATGTTTACACACATACACACACACACACCACATCAATCAACAGCAGTGATGAATGAATCATATTTGACTTCATGTGCTGAAATCATCATTTGATTGTGTGTGTATATGAATATGTGAGTCCAATCAAAGTTTGATTTCTCTGCTAATCACACAAAAATGAATATGTTTCTGTGTTTAAACAATGATGAATGAATATGTCTACAAACAGCTTAAGCACCATACTGGTTGATTTCTCAGTTTGTTAAAATGATAGGAAACATGCCTACAGTAATGTACAGGGAAGAGTATGTCCCAGATGCTGTCTACAGCCATAAACCCTCATTATTCCTTTAGTTAAAATAGCAGCACTGTCTGATCCGACAGCATAAAGTGACTCGAGTCCCATTCCATCCGACTCTGTCTGTCTGCTCTACTGAACTATATTTATAGAAAGGTGAAAATGCTGTGAGCCGATAGAGGCGTATTTTCATCAGTCACAGACACAGAAGTGATGTGTAGCAGAATACGGATGCAGTGTATGAGAGGAAATTCTGACATTAATTCTCAGTCTGGACGTACAATATGCATCAACTTACAGTAGACATGGATGTGTGTGTGTGTGTGTGTGTGTGTGTGTGTACTCAAGGAACACTGTCAAAGGGTCAGAAAAGGGTAAACAAACAGTTGCCAATGACTTCCATAGTATGAAAAAGAAAGAAAGAAAGAAAACCAACTGAGTAAATGTTGGGAGATCTGTCCTTTTTAAACAGTGTTTATTTGCACATAAAGAAATCTCAGCACTTTTGATACAATGTTTCATACACTTACATTAATATAATACATTTATAACAAAAGTTATAACAAATGACACGATACGTTTTAAAAGTCTGAGGTCAGCAAGATTTTGTTTGTTTGTGTGTTTTTTTTACTCATCAAGCATGCATTAAATTTACCAAAAGTGACAGCAAAGGGTAACACTTTATTTTAATGAGTCCACAACACACTACATACTGACAATCAGAAACTTTACAAGTATCTGTTAACTTATTCTACTAACCCTAAACCTACCCTAACAGTCTACTCTGAGAGTTAGTAGACATGTAGTTGTGAATTAATGACAATTAGTTGACATGTAGTTTATATATGGTTACAAAGTTACTTATAGTTAGTAGAATGCGTAAATGGACTATTGAAGTAAAGCGTAACCCGGCAACAAACAACTGTTCTCAACATTGATAATAATTACAAATGTTTGTTGAGCAGCAAACCATAATCTTAGAATGATTTCTGAAGGATCATGTTACACTGAAGACTGGAGAATTTACATCACAGAAATAAATTACTCTTTTACTGATATTCACATAGAAAACATAGTTTAATTACAATAATATTTACTGTTTTTATGATATTTTTGACCCAATAAATGCAGTCTGGATGACCCTGATTGCTCAGCCTTTTTTTTAAGTAACCTCACATTAGATCAATTGTTATATTAAATTAAATGTCAGAATGCATTATTATAAAATTGATTGATTATTCGTGTGTTTTTTTTTCGATTTTTTGTAAAATTTAATAATATGTTGTGACTCTAATGCATGACCTCTGGTGACATGTTCCTTTATTAAGGTCCTGTCATGTAAAAAACGTTTACTCTGCCATTGGTTTTCCTACCCAGTGATATTCTATCATTTACACCCAATAAATCACCAATAACTGCGTGAGAAAAAGGTGTCAAACGTGACTCCAATAACTGAGGAACTTCTTTCCAAGACTATTCTGGTTTGAATCTTGCCAATTGATTTGATTATCTGCAAATCTCTTCAGATGACCTTTGTAATCTGTTTCAGGGATTTTTTTTCTTCAGCAATGCAAAAATTAAAGTTTAACTTTAAATAGTGGCGAGTAATGCCGTTGACCTCGAGGGTTAAATCTGGGGCTTTGGAGGGCGCTTTCATCTGCCAGAGTTCCCCAGTCCTGCCCGCGCTCGGGTTACATTAACAAAAACCCACAGACCACCGCGAGGAAATGAGTTCATATCACTAAATTAAGCCGGGATTTGGGTCTAAGCAGGCATCTTTGTAAACACCCGACAGATGAGAGAGCCGCAGCCAATCCCATTGTAGAACCAAAGTGAGAAATTCCTCAAAGAGCCACAAAGAGAACAGAGCAATGCGATATATACTGTAGAAGAGATTCAGCTTCCCGTATAGAGTCGTACAGTAGCATTGTGATTTCAAAATCTGTCAAGATATGGAAGAACGGGTCGAAAATGCACTTTTAATCAGATTGACTATAAATTCCAGATGAAAAAGCAGTTAAACAGCACTGAGCCTTGTGAGTCAGTGGCTAATTGCTCTTTTACATAATCCTTCAAATGTTTTTACATAATCTCTGATTGTGTTTACACTGATATCAGTCAGGATTAGAGATGGGAGCTGTCCCGCGGTGCCAAGGCAAATATACATGTGATGCATGAGGCCAGAGCGAGCATTCATCAATGCTCCTGCTCCAGACCTTACAGGAATATACACCATCCTTCAGCATTACCAGCCAGATTGCTTTGCTTTAGTTACCGCTGCTGTGACAAGCTTTAGACACTTTCACTCAGAAAGCAATGGGAGATTCAGTAAGCTTCGGTAAAATGTGCTCATTATAGGATATTAGTCACCCTGCAAAACATGGTGTCTGTTATTGTGCTTTATACAGATTCTGAGAAATGTGGTTAGAAACTGTGGAGATGAGACTGTGTGAATGATAATCTAGGCAAATACGTCAGGAAAACCTGATTTGAATGCAACTGTATTATTGGAAGTGAACAGAAACGTGCCTTATATTTATACAAAACATTCACTGCGGTCAATTATTTAGTCGCTACACACCTGAATTATTAGTAGAATTAATATATATATTCATTTAAAAACATTTATGCTACTGTTGTTGCACAAACATCTCATTATTTGTTTAAAAAGATGAAAAATGGGTGCACACTGTATATATATATATATAGTGGGTACGGAAAGTATTCAGACCCCCTTAAACTTTGTTATATTGCAGCCATTTGTTAAATCATTTAAGTAATTTTTTTTCCTCATTAATGTAAACACTGCAGCCCATATTGACAGAAAAACACAGAATTGTTGACATTTTTGCAGATTTATTAAAGAAAAAGTGAAATATCACATGGTCGTAAGTATTCAGACCCTTTGCTCAGTATTTAGTAGAAGCACCCTGTTGATCGAATACAGCCGTGAGTCTTTCTGGGAAAGATGCAGCAAGTTTTTCACTCCTGGATTTGGGGATCCTCTGCCATTCCTCCTTGGTCCTGTTGGGACTGTATTGGAGCAATGCCTGTTTTTTTCCACACAAAAGGTCCCAACTGCATCTCTGGTGCTCAGCCACAGTGATCTTTAGGTTCTTCTTTCCCTCTCTCACCAAGGCTCTTCTCCCCCGATAGCTCAGTTTGGCCGGACGGCCAACAGAGGGTCTGAATACTTATGACCATGTGATATTTCAGTTTTTCTTTTTTAATACATCTTCAAAAATATCAACAGTTCTGTGTTTTTATGTCAATATTGGGTGCTGTGTGTACATTAATGAGGAAAAAAAAAAAGTAAATGATTTTAGCACATGGCTGCAATATAACAGAGTGAAAAATGTAAGGGGGTCTGAAAACTGTCGGATACCTTGTTCATCACACCTGCATTTATTTAATTAAAAATACAATAAAAAACTTAAAAATTGTGAACTATTATTACAACTGTAATAACTGTTTTCCATTTGAATAAATAGTCAATTATAATTTATTTCTGTGAAGCACAGCTGTATTTTCAGCATCATTACTCCAGTCTTCAGTGTCACATGATCCTTCACAAATCATTATTATCAATGTTGAAAACAATTGTGCTGATGTATATGTTTGTGGAAACTGTGATATATATATATATATATATTATTTTTCACGATTCACAGATGAATAAAACGTTCAAAAGAACAACATTTTATTTAAAAATATATATATATATATTGATACCACTGTATTTTAAGGAACTCCTCTTGGTATTACCTAGTTGGTTGTTCGCAAGCATACCGGTTGTTTATTATTATAAACCACATTTTAATGCCTTATTCTGCCTGATCATATTTAATTTGACCTCATAACTTAAATTGTTTATAAATAATAAGCAGTAAATTGGGAGTTTATTAAGGTCATGGGTAATATGTGAATATATGTGTTCCCTATTATAAAGTGTTGTCAAAATCTTTTATAACATTAAAGCTCTAAGTGAATGAAAACATCCTGCAAAGTTTTAAACCTGGAAATGTGCCTTGTATAAAGTTATTGGTCTTTTCGGCTTGGTCTGAATGAAAATTCCAATTAATTCTTCACCTCTAGGTGTCTCTTGTGTAGTGTTGAAAGCTTACAAACACTGCTTTAGATAAGATCTACCAATCACTGGAGGAGTTTGGAAAAAATTAATCTTTGAACGAATCATTTGGGAGTCATTGAACAAATAAGGTAAAAAAAAATGCATATAATAAAAAAAAGTTTAAGTAAAAAAAAATAATAATAAATTTAAGTGTATTTTGACCTTGCATGCAGTCGTTGTTTGGGACTCCCCAAACCAAAATATGAACCTTTTATAACCCATAGTAGGGGGAGTTTAATGCCTTCTTGATGAAGAAACGTTTAATTTTCTTAAAAACAAAGCATACTGACCGCAGACATTCTTGTTTGTTTGTTTTTATCTAAACACACAGGTCCTCCATCAGTGTACACCAGAAAAGATGTAAGACTGGTCAGTAATGCAATGATGATTTTAAGGCAGAGTTCAGCAACCGCTCAATTACTGCATAATTTCCCTTTTTGTAAAGGATTGTTTGTAAACATAGATCAAGGGTCACGAACTTAACAACACACACACACTCAGAGAATGGGCCGTGAGCTGGTGAATACACACACACACACACACATGTAGACCCAGGGGACGTTTGGAGACTGGCGGCTCCAGGGGAGAGCAGGGGCCCCGGGTCCAGCTGAGCCCTGATGGCCCCAGCAGCTGGGCTCTGAACTGATGGCTGGGAGGCCGCTGGAGTGAGCGGTTACTGTCGGTGCAGTGTTTCTCTCTTTACGTCACACACATAAGCTGATGAAAACTACACTCACCCAGAACATCAGTGAACATCATTATAATCATCCTCAACACTTTTTCAAACACTCAGGCTCTTTATAACTTTTTATTCATCTGTGAATCGTGAAAAATAAAATGCATCACAGTTTCCACTACAATATTGAGCAACACAACTGTTTTCAACATTAATAACAATCAGAAATGTTTCCAGAGCATTAGCATTATTTCTGAAGATCATGTGACACTGCAGTAATGATGCTGAAGATTCAGCTGAACATCTCAGAAATAAATGACACTTTAACACATATTTACACAGAAACCAGCTGATTTGAATTGTAATAATATGTCACACTTTTACCTCATTTTTAATAAAAATAAGTTTTGGTGAGCAGACGAGGCTTCTTTCTGATTCGCTGTGCAGTTGTTCCTTAGGTTTCATTGTTTAATTACGATTAAATGTTTTTCATTTGTTTGTTTTATTTTTTTAATGCTAGTTAAAGTTTAAGATCAGCCTTAAAACTTGAGTGATTTCCAAACACTTTGTGAATCAGTGTGATATAGTCAGTACGTAATCAAATGGGCTCATGGGAATGATAATGCTGTGAATCAGAGAGTAGTGGTGTCCTCTAACAATGAGGAAGAGATCTAGGTGTGTGTGTGTGTGTGTGTGTGTGTGTGTGTGTGTGTGTGTGTAGTGCTGACACTGAATCTCTGGTGTTGTTGTTATTGGTTAGGGAGTAGTTAGCATTAGTAAGTGCTATTGATCAGAGCGTTCACAGCACACTGTTAATGTATCGACTCTTACAGATGTGTACTGGACTCTGTTAGTGATCATTATAACAGGATCCAAGCAGAAATGTAAATATGATAACTGTGTTTTACTAAACAGTTATAACAGTGTAACTAAGGCTGCAATATGACATATTTCTGGTCATTCAGCAATGCATTACTTGATAATATAAAGTGCTTTTGCATCCAAAAACTACACACAAAGAGAGAAATATATTTAATTAATGCATTAACTAACATGATCTACAAACAATATATTTTAAAGGGTTTCATTTGTATTCATGTTAGATAATAAATATGCATTTGTTCATTTTAGTTCACATGCATCAACTAATAGTAACATATCACACACAAACACACACGTGTCGAGCCTCAAACCAGCACTAATTGCAAACACAGTAAAGCTCAGTTAAGAGCTCAGCTGCTTTGTTTGGTTTGTTTTTCTTGACTGTCAAAAACCCGTCTTCATATTTCATCACCTTAAAATGCCAAACGACTGTCGAAACTGTAGAGATGCACAACATGTATAATTACAGCACGCTGCAAAAGAAATATGTCTCTGCATGTTTGTTTAACCTGATAATTATATTGCCATTCAAACAATCTCTGTATATCAAATGATTAATCAACATTATTGCCCTGCACTGATGTGACCTGTGTGGCTCAGATTAATAAGCATCCGCATCTGATGTGAACAAAACCGTCAATTACACTAAACATAACAATAACAAATTCATGCATACATATCCATACTGATGATTTTAATCACTGTAATAAATAGCAATGTAAAGCTAACGTCTGTAAATGACTTTCCATTTACTTTATTGCAGTGTAATCTAATAGAAACAGAGATACATACGTAAATAATCCATTAAAATGAATGAATGATCTCCTTGGCCTGCTATTGTCTCAGAGATCATACAGTAAGTGGATTCATCATGAAGAGCATGCTTTCGCCGACTTCCCGAACACTTCTCTTCCACCCAGTCCATTATAAAGGTGTGTGTAAAGTACCTTACAATGCATTGTATCTTATCAATAAATATTGTAACCAACGTTAAAATGCACAGGAATATTTGTAGTTTCCTTATTATGTCTGAAATTTGTTTTTTTGTTGTTGTATATTTTAGTGTGCTGTGCTTTCTAAAGGTGTAGCAGTATTATAACGGTAGTTTACAAGTATTAATTATATTATACAGTGCATGATAAGGTGCTCTACAAGGAATACATTTTACAGTAAAACAACTTTTCTCATGCATAAAAGTTTCAGGTAAAGTGTTACCATGCTTTTATGTGAGGTGCTTAATAATATACACTTTCTTTATTTTTTATTTTTTTTTGTAATATGTTTTAAATTATTAAGACTTATTTCTTTAGATATCTCTATTTAGAATTTACGTGGTTAATTAATTAGTTACTTAGTTATTAATGCAATTGTTTTAATGAATCTTGCTTTAATCATTTTAAATTAAATATTTGCATTGTTCTTTAGGGTTAGTTGCATATATATATTTAACGGTAATTAATTTAAATTAATATTTTTTTATTAGTAGTATTTATTCATTCATTTTATTTAATTTTTTGACTACAAACACTTCAGCAACTGATAAATCTGTATATAATTGACGGAACCATAAGAAGGATTAAAGACATGTTGAACCCTTCCTCCTCTCCACTCATTCACAGTGTGCTGTTCTTTATTAATATGCAGTGGAATGAGACGCATTTAATATGCTTATCTTGGCACAACATTAATCAGCGTCCATCCTGCATCTTCCCACCTCACATTAATAAACACGCAGTCATATTTATAGGCAGCTGGACTGTGTGTGTGTGTGTGTGTGAAGGTGTGCAGGGTTGGTGGAGGTGGTGAGTCAGGCTGGATGCTGACAGATGAATGGGGGGAATTATCTACTCACTGGGGCAGATAATTGCTCCATTTGGTCCATAGTTGGTGAATGAGCTCTAATTAGGCCTCCTCCTGCCTCCAGCCCTACAAAAACACTCCCGCACATGTTTGACCAACTGGCTCGCTTCGGTGAGCGTCACAAACGCAGCGAGCGCTGGCTGCTGATTAACACTTCATACAGTTGGCCTTGAATAGATCATAAGGACATTATGGGACAGAACCTCCTTCCTCAGGTGACAAGAAGATTGGAGAAGTTGCTGAGGTTCAAATCTTAACCAGAGCCTGATCAAAACCCTGAATACAGAATATATCATGGACACTCAATGCTAAAGCTATTACTTCAACTCCACATTCAGTCATTTATATAGCACATTTAAATGCAACACTGTTGCCCAAAATGCTTCACAAAATTAAGATTAAACCACAATAAACACAATCTTACACACAGACAAGACATGCCATTAAAAAACTTTCCCTTCCAGATCAGCATGCATACTTCACAAAGAAGTGTCTTAAACACTACATGCTAATACGCTATAATTTAGTACAACATACTTTTATACACTATTTTATATTGTTATAAAATATTTTATATCCCGAAAAATTAAATGTGTCAGTTTCCACAAATAAAATAAAGTAAAATAAAACACTGGTCAGCAATT
This sequence comes from Enteromius treurensis, assembly GCA_032275025.1. Lineage (NCBI taxonomy): Eukaryota > Metazoa > Chordata > Actinopteri > Cypriniformes > Cyprinidae > Enteromius > Enteromius treurensis. The sequence continues at coordinate 4,035,915 of JAUCMU010000042.1, read as the reverse complement.
CTGTTTTCAACACTAATAATAATAATCACGGCAATCAATTACATTTTAAAATAGTTTACATACATCGCAAAGAAGGACTGAAGAATAAAAACAGTAAAAAAAGTGTGTGCATATATATATTATTTATTTATTTATTACTGTTTTTATTGTGTTTTTAATCAAATACATGCAGCTTTGGTAAACAAAACTTTTTTTTATTTGATTTTATTTATGTATTTATTTATTTGTTTATTTATTTTATTTATTTTCAATCATCTCTCTCTATTTCTACACACATTAATGATTATATAGTTAAATGTAGTTTTTTTAAAAAGTATAAAATATAACTTTAGCTATAAACTTCAAAAACAAGAATATAAGACCAAAACCAATAAGCCAGCTGAATCACTGCTATTTATTCCTGAACAGTTTTTTTAACACGTAAGTGCAAACTAGAAAAGTAGAAGCTCACTAATCAATGAACACAAAACCCCAGTGTGTCCGTGGCATTGAATCATCAGCAGGTCTCTGGAGGTATGGATCACTGGAGGTGTGATCACCTGCTGGAGTTTATTAGCGCAGATGGGAAGCAGTTTGGAGATCATCAGCCCTGTTAGCTGAGGCTCTTCTCACCTCCTGCTCAGGTGAAGCAGACTCCTGCGTTCACACACACAGTTAGGACTGAGCAAATGGCCTGCAGTCATATACAAACCCCCAGTGCTTCACAGCAACACTCGGGTGGTCTTAGCAGGAGCGCTGGATGCCAGGGCCGGGGTGTTTGATGAGGGTGAAGGAGGAGGAGATCTGTATTTGCATTTCCAGGCATGCCGAGATCAAGAGCAGAGAAACCATCGGAGAGATGAGCAGTAAGGGAATGCCATCTGTTCATTCACGTCAGGTCTTCTTCTTTCAGAAGTATAATGACATGGAAAATGTTTGGCGGAAGCTACACACTTACGTAATTTAATGTAAATTAAATGTTAAAATTAAATTAAAGAGTCAACTACAATTCTGTCATCTCGTCTCTATTGACTTCAATTGTATTTATGTTTTTGTTTTATTTTATTTTATTTAGTTGTCTGTTTGTTTGTTTTAAATAAACATGTATTTATCTATTTATTACTTACATATTTATAAACAAAAAAATACATTCATACATGACCAGAAACTGTTTGGTTAACAACATTTTTCAAAATAGGAAGATTTTGTTTGTTGTTATTTTCCAAAAGAAAAAAAGAAGGTAATTTGAAAATGGTTCCCATTAGCTTCCATATTATAAAGATCAACGGGGGCCAGAATCTGTTCAGTTCCGGCATTCCTCACAATATCTTTGTTTGTGCTCAACAGAAGACTTGTACAGGGTGAGTAAAGGAGGAGAGAAACTGTCCCTTTAACTGCTGTATGTTTGTGAGTGTTCTATAGTTGGTGTCAGTAGCGCAGCACTAGCAGGACAAGGTGCTGACGGATGTTTTCTGGGATGAGCTGGAGGTTGTCAGTGGGACTCGAGGCATGTGGGACAGGAAAGCTCTTCCTTCCACGGGGGGTCTGACAGCAGGGCTGTCAGGGGGTGTTGTTAAATTCATCAATTCAATGTCAGCTGCAGAGCATCTCTACTGAAGACAAAAGTGCCATTATTCAGATCAGTTCAGTTAAAATATTGTTTTCTTCTGATATTATCAGTGCTGTTACTGTAAATCAATCATATTAGAGATAATTAATTGTCTCTTAAATACATATAGTATACTTTTAAAAAGTATGCTAATTACAGTATACTTTAGAAAAAAATTATATACAATAATTAAATGCTGACTGATTATAATGTTACACTTCATTGCAATTAAATGAAAACGTATTATAGTTTTGATTTACATTAAATGAAAGAGTCCATTTGACCTACTCACATCATTTCATAGTTATACTCTTTTGTTTTTGAAATTTTGTTAAAGTGAACAGCCGAATGTCATGCATTTAAATATTTTTGAATATCAGACATTTGCAATTTGTAAAATGATAGACTATTTTAAATGAGAACATTTAAAAATATATGAACTTTGAATACAATGTTAAATTGCACTGCAGTTAAAATTGTAATCCAGTATTTTACATGTACTTGAAGGGTTACTCCACCCCAAAATAAAACATTTTAGCAATAATCACTTGCCCCTGTGTCGTTCCAAACCCATAAAAGCTTTGTTCGTCTTCGGAACACAATTCAAGATATTTCACGACTTCGAAATTGGTTATTAGGAAAAGGTGAAGCGTGTTTGGCGTGCTGTCCGGGGAGAGGGCTCCCTCGGGGAGCACATGGTTCAATGCCTGGCCTGAACCCCCCATGCTCCCCCCGGAGGAAGATAAGCAAATGGTGGAGTAGGGGTGGAGGAGGAATGCTGAGATCGAGATGCCAAGGGAAAGGGGTTTGTGCTACTTATAGGAAGCTACTAGGATGACGAGATGATAGGATAATTAGTAGGACTGTGATTAATTAAGTAACTGTGCATGCTCCTCCCGAAATTTGTTTGCAAACATCATTTCAGATGAAAACCGGGAGGCTTTTGACTGTCCCATTGACTGTTAAACAATCACACTGTCAAGCTGCAGAAAAGAATGAAATACATTGTTGGAATAATCTATCTGCCGTCAGTGGTGCAACCGCAATATTTAAAAGCTATGAGAATGCGTTTTTTTAGCGATTTGGCACTGAGCGCCGGTGTACGCTATTCATGTACTCAGTTCTGTGTTAGACGCAATGGAAAGAACTAGAACGTGTATTTAAAAGTGCTTCTGTCCAGTGTGTCTAACACAGAACTGCATATTTAATGTGCATTCACAGAATGGTCTAAGAAAGGGGGCTACGGTGATGTTACGGTGCTGAATTGTTAAATAAACTTGTTATTTTTGCTTTCTCTGAGCTTCGTGACATTCTAGTTGAACCACTGATGGAAGATTCAGACGATGTGGTTCATACTTTTCTGCAGCTTGACAGTGTAATTGTTTTGCAGTCATTGGGACAGTCGAGCCCTATCCCACAGCAAGTCACACATATTTTACATGGGGCCTAATTCGTACAACCTCACTCATACAAATTCACATGTTTTTTTGCAAAATCATATGTATTTTACAAGTTGAACATTCATATTAATTACCTACACTTATTACACGGCTCTCTGGAATGCTTGATTCTGATTGGTCAGTCGAGACATTTACAGGTTCGTTCTTTTCGAATAATAACCGCTCCAAAGTAATAACGCATAGCCGGCACTACTTATGTTT
>JAUCMU010000042.1:3992517-4032566 GCA_032275025.1 Enteromius treurensis | reverse complement strand
ATAGATAGATAGATAGATAGATAGATAGATAGATAGATAGATAGATAGATAGATAGATAGATAGATAGATAGATACGCCTAGGCTGTATCCGAAACTACAGTGTACTACAGTACTAAACTGTACCCCCTATACCCTTAAATAGGACACTATTTGAGGGGACAGCCATTTTAAGTGTCCCACGATCCACCTCAAAAAACGAGTGTACAACCGATGTACACACAAAGGCTAGAGAATGCACATAATGCCGTATGAGGGTCGCGCGCCGAATGAATTCCCGCGCTTTGACAGAAGATATACGCCCACTGCATATCATCCATCCACTCATTTTACAAAGCACTCGTCCGGGGCGTAATACAGCGTAATACAACACAGCAGGAACATTTAACATTAATTATTAATTTGTTTTACTACGGTTTATATGATTTAAATCCTTTAATCTTATTACTGGAGCTACCTGTTTCAAATGATTATGAAGCAGCAAGCAGTCTGTGCAAAAGCGCCAGTGTCCTAAAGCACTTGCTCGTTTTCATACACTTCTTCAAGTGAACTGAATGAGTGGACTAAGGTAGAGAATAGTAAATGAGGGTATAGGGGACGACTTCGGATACAGGCAGCTCTAGACTAAATGTAAATTTGAGCTGTTTCAGCTGATGGAAACTTGCACTGATTGATCTAAAACATGTCAGTGCCCTCGTGTTGTCTTAAGACGCACACCAGTTATGCTTTTCTCTAAGCAGTGAACATAAAAATTACTTAAATATCCTAATTAAATTATGGCCTAATCCTGGCTTACTCTAAACCCTGTCTATGACACCAGGCCTTAATATCCAAATAAAAAATGCTGGGTTAAATACTGGGTCGTTTTCAACCAACAGTTGGGTTAAATGTTTAAACCATTTATTATGGCATCGCATTAGAATTGCTGAAAAGATGCTGAATAGCGTAAATATTACACTCTGTAGACCTAGTTATCATAAAATATCTTAAAACCTAAAATACATTTCTTTATTTTTAACATTTATATTAGATGTTCCACAACATGAAATATTCCTCAGATATTCCAAAAGTCTTTCTTGCTTCCCAGCAGCACATATAAATATCTTCTCTGAAGTCAAACACAGCAAATCAAAACTCAACCTCATTATGATTATTATCGCTAAACGGTACAGTATAGGCTACATATGTACAGTCGAAACCTAGTAAAAGAAGCCTGTGCTAAGCTGTAATTTAACAGTTCATAGTTAATTGTTTCAATGCCTTAAAAAACAAATGTGTTTTAGTACATCAATTTACCAATTTTGTTGTTGCATTTGGTCACCTCCCCAGGTATAAGGAGTTCCATAAATGTGGGGGGTAGTTTGTTTTGTTTTCTTTCTTACAAACAAAGCATGGTAGAATTTGCATTAATTCTTGTGATTTTAAGATCACAGAATTGTGGATGAACTGCTGGTAGGGGAAACCAGATTGTTGTTACCTCGGATAAGTAATATTGTTATGTTAACCAATTAGAACTGAGCTTTAGGGCTAAAGTCACATGGGTCTCTAGCAGAAGCAGATCATCTTAGTCCAATCCTGCTTCAGGAAAACCAATATCTTGTAGAGGTTAGCTCAAAACCTAATTAAACACACCTGAACTAGACACTCAGGGTCCCCTGCATTACTAGAAACCTTCAGACAGGTTTATTCGAGCAAGTTGGAGCAAAACTCTGTAGGAGACCCCTAACACAACTAGAAAATTTCACTCCACTCACTGATTAACCAACATCATTGTCACTGCAAGCCACCATGACAAGGCAGTGACTAGCTATTCATGTTAAATGAAGGTAATGCTGTACATGAACTAAATTACAGGAACAGGACCCAGAATTATTTTGCACACAATTGTAAATGTTCCCAAACATTCCCACACTACATCACGTGGGTTAAATAATAGAAAACAATAATCCATCAACATTTAACATTTTCAGAAAGTGAAATAAGCTTAATGCAAAATAATAATACATTTTGTAAAGACAGCACAAGAACAAACATAAATACAGTACTAGTTACTATACAGTAAATGCGGTTTGTGAAAATGAAAATATTAAAAATCAATTACAGAGTGTTAAATGCCGTTTTATTGTGTTCTCATATTTCCTATTCATTTTGTACTGTTTTTGTAAAGTATTATACTGTTAGAGTATAATACTGTTTTGATCCGTTTGCTATTTGCGGTGGATACTGATTACTTTTTTCATTGGTGAACTGTACTAAAATAGTTAGGCCAGTTTAGCCCGCAAACATTAATAATTATTTATTATACAGTTCATGCAACCCACAACAATTGATAAAATAAAAGCATACACTCAGCTATAAACTAGCATGCCACTAAACTATGTCTCCAGTTCCCATTTCAGAAAAGGGCACGTAATTATAATAACTTATCAAATATTCTTAGGTCATGGCGCACAGTTGAACAGTTCTGTGGCGTTCTGCTGAATAGCACGTGCTCCGGCCGGCAGGCGGCGCTGTGAGTCGACAGATTTAACAAACCGTCAATGACTCACAAACATCCAGCATCAGAGATCCTCGTGGACCGTGGAATTAACACATGCACTTTAGTAAAGACAGTTACAGTAGTAACGATAATGAGATACTGTCGTAAAACCATGATTATTTTTCTTAAAGGAAGAGCTCTGTGATAACACCCTCAGCCTACATCACGGAGACGTCTGCTGGACATCTGCAAGATGGAGCTATTTTTATTTTTATTTATTTATTTCGCAATACGTCTAGGACGTTTCCTATCAAATGTTAAACAGACGTCTAAAATGTCATTAAGATGTTTGTGATTTAGGATATAGCCTATGTAAAGCTGACATCTTAAAGACGTCAATCAGTTGTTTGTACAAAGATGTGCTTAAAAGCAATTCTTAACAGGCATCTTGCAGACGTAGCTTTTGTGTTGCGTAAATCTCTTATGACGCTTTTCTTTAAATTTATAATTTTGAGATATGCTTTCTGCGACAAATGCGCATAGTATGCAAATGTTTAAAATCACTCCATGAACATGCTTCACCTTCTGTATCGGTGAGCTTGTCGTTACCGGTTTGATTATTTATTTTGTCTGTATTAAATTGGTGTGTGTGGCTGAAACGTTGTCCGAACACAGCGATGTTGTTTTTCGGCAAAAAACAATTGGTAGGCGAGACCTTAAAAAAATAAAATATAAAATCATATACATTTACATATATATATATATATATATATCGGTTTGTTCAATGACTAGTTGCCTGTCAGTCTACTTCTATTAAATTTGAGCAAATTAGAAAAGAACGCATTTTAAGGCACACTTTACGCGCTTGTTTTCGCCCATAATCAGCTACCTAGAGACCGGTTTATTAACTTTGTTATTTAGTCATGCTCACTGTAAGTCACTGAAGCGCATTTCCAAATGTATTATAATTTAATTAATTGATTTTAGGAAATACATTTTAGTACATTACAGTTGAACAGCAAATACTGTATAGCTGCGTTTATACGGTTACTAAACATACGATACGGACAGACTTTTCAAATTGTAATTTAAAATTGGTTACACTTTCGATTAGGGAACAAAATTCAATATTAAACTGATGCTTATTAGCATGCAGAAATTCAGTAGTGCCTATATAGCGCGCAATTACGCCTTATGCATGGCCATATTTTAGATTTCTTCACCCTACCTCATAAATTACATAATTCTTACTATAGTTTATTAAGGGAAAACTGTCAGTTAATAGTGAAAATATGTTCGCTTATCTAAAGTGTAATTTTTTATAAATATTTTAAATAGCCTAGCACGCTACAAACCGCAATATTGTATTTCATTTTATTAAACCATGCTAAGGAATAACTCAATTCTACAGTAGATATTTTAAAGCATATCTTAAATGCCTTAGTGTAGGCTACCTTTCTTTTCCTTCAACTACAAAATCATAACAAAACGTGTTGTGAGGAAAAGTACATTTTCCTCTCTGTATTTATGAAACTGTATCCGTGGTAGACCAATAAAGCTTGAGTACACTTAAATCTGAATAAACAACAAAATTAGTTTTAAGACCGCAGGGTTGGCAAGTGTAGCCTACTTCTGTTTGAATATTAGTACGCTTGTCTTTAAATTCATTCACTTTTTTAACTTTTGCATATTTGTAATAGTTGACAAGTAACATTACGAGCACGTTTTTAAGAGGTAAGCACAAACGTTTACCATGCAGCATTTAAATTAACATCTCATTTATGTTAATTATTTTACTGTTTTTAAACGAGTAATTTCAGGGTTTAAATTCCACGTTTAACACACTGAAGTGTTATTATTTGACAATGGATAAAATCGGGTTTGTTGTTAGTTAGAAATCATGTAGGCGGGTTTTTTGTATTACTTTGAAGGAATATAATGCACAAAACGGCATTTTAAATAGGTTTCAAAATATACACATATATATATAAATATAGCCTACTTAATATACAAAGGCTAAAGGCGAAAACTAAGGATTACACATGATTCTTGCGGTAACGGTAGATGGCGACATTGCCCGGCGTAATCTGGTAAATTGTGGTATAGGCCGGCTAAGCACAGTCCTCGAGCTCAGCAGCAGGGGTTAAGCGGAGTTAACCTCGGCACGCTTGTTGATTTTCTCTATTCATTCTGCTCAATGACAATTTTAATAATCCTCAAATTGAGCTAAGAGACGGCCACTGCTTTTATTTGACTCTCACTGATTCAATGGGAGTCGGAATATAGCATGTTTTTGACATCTGAGATTTTATTTAAGTTGAGATTTCATTGAGAAATTTTAAACGTGAATGAAACGCATTTAAATATGTCAGTTTACAGTTTAAGATTTAGAGGACATCGTCAATGCACATAATAAAAGTGCGCCTATTTTGTTTTACGAGTTAGATTATTGATCAGAAATTGGCTTTCTTTGCTATGTTAGCGTTATATTTTATTTACCGTAGCAACCCATCGTTTAGTATCTCTGTTGTATTTATTTTTACCTATAAGCTACCTATTTATTTAATGAAGAATCGTTCTTTTCTTTTGAAATGTGAAGAAGGGAGTTATTCTTATTTCTAATAATACACCTTTTTCTCAGACAGTTGCCTAAATGCATACAGTAAATATAGCTGCCTCAAATATTTGACCGGTATTTTTTTATCCAAAGAAGCGTATCGAGTTTGGGGGAGTTTCGTGTATTCCTGAGGGAAGTGGTAGACTGATTTAATTTTTAGATGGATATATAAAATTTAATCATTTGCTTCAAACCAGTTACAATGATGCAGTCTTGGTCGTGTTTTACGGAAAACAAAATAAACCATTTACACATGTTTAGACAATAAATAAATAAATAAATACACGTATTGTTTTGTTTTTTGAGAATACATCGTTTTATTGTACTGTACATAACTGTAATTTGTCAACTTATTAAACTAACAAAAAGTGCAATCATTATTATTCTAATACGGTTTTCGTAGGCCCCTTTCCCTTTACACATGAGTTACCCAAAGACCTACACACTCACCCCTGAAAATATAAGAGGTGGAATTACTGAAGAGCCGTCAGAAAGAAACACACATAAGGTTTAGACAAATAAGATACTTTGTAATCGAGTGGGTTTGTGACATGCATCGATTCCCACGCCACTGAACTCAGGAGTCAGCATTACGGGGTGTTGCTGAGTGCATCGAAATTAACTAGTTTTAATTCTACTACGACTTTATTTGAGCACTTTCAACTATTTATCCTCGTTGGAAATGTGGTCAAATCAAACAAAAGTCTTGGCTATCGATTATTGACTTGATCAACAGATTTGTTAAACAACATGTCTCCTCATTTGCAGACGTTTCGAGGTTTTTCCAAGATAGTAAATATATGTCATAATCTTTCCCAAAAAATCCCAAACGCTCTCCCTCCCTCTGAAGTCCTCAGTTCCGATCAATTCATTTCTTCCTTCATAGTTTCTCTCAGTAAATACGGAGAGGTGATGACTTCCATTGATTAGATTTATTCTTCATTGATAACCGTGCCTCACGCGCACCCAGTCTCGTAATTTGCGAGTTCGGATTTATTATTTTTTTTGGCTTGTCAAAGTTTAAATTACATAACGCACGGCTTTACATCTTGACAGACTCCTTGGTGATGAAGCTGATGATGGTAGTAGGATCCACTGCTGGAGGGATGAAACGACGTAATACCGTTGAAGTTCAGCACAAAGTCTTTTCTGTCACAGACTGGCGATGAGTGGGTTTGGTATCGAGACATTCCTGCTGGTGAAAAATAACACACCATTATTATTATATTACTACTACAATAATGCCATCATCGAAAGTATCCCTAGCTGCCTTTACAGTCTTCTTAGAAGTGGATGCGTTATATTGCTTGCATTTCAGTTTAGCGCTTTTTACAGGAAAAAAAGTAATATTGTTTTCAGGTTTAATAGAAGACATGCTGATTACCAGCAGACAATGTATTCTAGTGTTTCCATGCCAGCATTTGAAGAACAATGCTATTGTTTTCTCTAAGTGAACTGAGTTCAACCAATGTCAAACATCCTCCCATTTTTTTTTGGTTTTTAACGCATTATTTTAATTATAACAATTATTCACAGTGTTTTCTTATATTAAAATGTCATTTAGGTGGCTAAGTGTTGATTTCTGTCAACCTGGGCCTCATACGAAGCCTTACAGTTAAAACAGCCCGCACTGGTTAAACTGAACACACGTGTAAAATCCTCTTTAGTTTGCATTAATGTCGGGTTTTCATTACCGAACTACTGGCAAAGACGGCACTGTTTTCTTAACCTTATGAAATGATGGGGAAAAAATCGGCTCACAAAGGCCTTCTGCGTCACACATCTGCTATTTTCCTAATTATATCGTGTCTCTAAAACAGCAGTGCATGAAAATCAGCTCAAAAAGTTGGCTGTGATTGTTAATTGCAACGCACAAACTTTAATCAATTAGTTTAAATGCGCCCTTAACACACGACACTTAAAACTATGTAGGCCTCGGGGGAAAAAATACTTACATGATTAAAAAAAAATAATTGTACCCTCGCGTGACTTTGGAATATGTAATTTTACATGTTGTCCCTTATTATAAATAATTATCGATGAACTAGAATACTGGTTGCAATAATATGCATTTTTAAAAGCATTAATGAAATTGCTTCGACAATCTGTGTTACTTTAAAACATCGAAAAAGGCTGAATCGTTACACATGATGCCCGCTAAACACGCATTGCCTCTTGTATACAAACTTGATTTGTGGGCTTAAAATGCAATATTTAGGCAGGTTTTTAATTTTAAACGATATAACATTAAATGTTTTTTTAAACATCAGCAGCAATTGATTTGTATTGATGGGAAGCTACGCTCTAAAAAAATGCACCCAAATATGGATTAACCCAGCAATTGGGTTACATTTTTACATTGAAGTGAGTCGGGATGGTCCATATTAGAGCCAAAATTGCAATGAACATTTTTAGAGACTACTTAAGTATTGTATAAACGTAGACCTACACAGAAATATCAAATCGAGACAGTGTAAAGAATGAGTGCGTTAGCGGCTTTGTACCTGAGATGTCTGCCGACTCTCTGCCGTTGTGATGCAGATAGCCCTGCTCCAGGGAATAAGGCGGCATACTCGAGTGTAATCCAGGGGAGTTTGGGCTGCTGGAGGCCAGCGGCTGCTGTTTAATGTAAGGAGACACACCTGATGAAGCCCAATGTGCCGAGGCGGCTCCGTACGGCGAATGGCACTCCAGAGAGCCGCTCATGCCGCTCGGCGGAGAGTGAAGCGGGCTGTTGCTGTTTTCTGGGCCGTACTCGCCATTGGAAGCCACTTGGCATGCCGTCATGTACGTAGAGCCCGAGCTGGGCGACATGTGTGAGACATGATGGCCTGTGCTGAGGCTATCGTAACCCGTGTGAACGCCAGGCACCGGGTTGCTCATCATGTCCAGATTATAGCCGTTGGCGTGGCAGGCCAGAGACGCGGAGGGCGACTGGAAGTCGAAGTTTTGGGGCAGCATCGAAGCGCCGAAGCCGATGCCGTTCATCATGCGGTACATGGGTTTGAGTGCCTGGCATTTCCTTCGGAAACCCCGGGGCCTGCGTCGGAAGGAGCCCTCCTCGAACATGAACTCGCTCCCGGGGTCGATGGTCCAGTAGTGGCCTTTTCCCGGCCGCCCGAGGCCTTTGGGAAGCTTGATGAAGCACTCGTTAAGAGACAAATTGTGTCTGACGGAATTTTTCCAGCCCTGGTAGGAACCCCTAAAAAACGGGAAACGCGCTTGGAGGAACTGATAGATTTCGCTCAGCGTTAACCTTTTGGTCGGAGAGCTCTGTATCGCCATGACTATGAGAGCGATGTAGGAGTAAGGCGGCTTTTCGGGGCGCCTCATGCCCGAGTTGGACTTTTTGCCCTTGCTGCCTGTCGCAGCTGTGCTCTCCAGCGCTGTCTGCGTGCTCTGAAGCGCCGAATGCATGGCACTGGACGCGGGGCTGGATCTGATGGGAGCCGGCGTGTCCAGCGGCTGCTGGGAGCTCTCAGTCGTCATCGCTAAGCCTTGTAGCCCAAAGGAATCTGGACGGATGTAAGAAGACGGGTTCGGTCTTTAGAGAATGAGAGTCGAGGCTAAAAACACGGGTGGGAAAACACTATGCGTACTCCGAGGAAATCTCTCTTAAAAGCCAGTGTCTGTCCGAGGTCAGTGCGCCACAATTGTGCTCCTGGTTGAAGCCACCAGCTGTGTGTCGCCAGGATAGCGACCCCTCCTTAGTCTCTTGGTGGCCATCGTGAAGACTAATCCTTTAAGAGAAGGAAACTCAATGCTCCAGAGTCCTCTGGCGCAAAGACGTGCGGCCAAACAAAACGCGACCACCTATCAATTCGTAAATCTCTCTCTGCCCCCTAGATCCCCGCTAAATTCGTCCAAGAAATCTCCTCAAACTGCAGAGACCCACCCCTTTTCCATGTCTGGCATGCCTCCAGCTATCGGTCTGGCAGGAGGCTGTGCAGAGTCCGAGCAGAGAGACTCCCCACCTCCCCTCTGACAGCCTAAATACACGCAATAACGCCATTTATCAAGCCTAGTCCGACGTTTCAATCAACAGCGCCACACGCCAAACACCGGGGCGAAGGCTGTCAGAGCTCCAGTAATTAATGGCGTGTTTTGGTGAGAGTTCTGGCACTGGAGGACGGGAGGTTGAAATAGAAAAGCACTTCTAGTGAGTGGCACGATGTAATGGCGCGTTTGGCCGTCGAGGGAACAACGTGCGAAGCAAGAGTTCATCGCTTCGCATAAGAGCGAAGAATGCGAGCACGTAAGGCAGTGACCTGGTTGAGCATCTTGTCAAGTACGCATGATGGGGGTGGGCGAAAAAAGTCCGTCTCCGAGTGTATACAAGTTCTTGTAAAGGGCTGTTCTGGATAAATGATTTTGACATGAGTGGAAGCAGGCTTTTTCCATCAGCCGCTGCGCCAGCGCTCGGATACCACACACATCGCAGTGTCAGTTTACCGTCCCAGACCCCTATCATCCCCCCTGAGAGAGGGACTAATTAATTGTGGAAAGTGAGCTTAATTGGCCATACGAAAAAAAGAAAGAAAAGATCTCCAGCGCAACGCTACTTTCGCGATTACCGTGAAAGAAAAACAACAATAAATGCGCAAAGTCACTCGAATTTATTTTTAAATTATGTTTAATTAAAAACGCGACCGTGCATGCATGCATAATAATACTACTAATAATATCGTTTTTTAGGATTGCATAATCTAAGCTGTCGGTTCTATTATTAACGAATTTTGTTTTATTATCATTATACACGCGTCAATGATTAGGCCTATTTAAAACAATTCTTTGTGTCTGTATTTATTTGCTCTGTAAACTGATCGATTCTACTACTGTTTACTGGCCTCTTACAGTTTAAACATTAGGCCTTCACAGCAGTGGCTCTTTTTATTTTTTATTTTTTTTTTAATTCGGCTCAGTCATGAATAAGCGCACTAAAATATACGAATGCAGTGCGCGGGCAATATTCACAGCCGTGCTTTGTAGGCAGCAACAAGCAGCCTCACATCTTCATCAAAGACAACAAAAGGATGTGGAGATAAAATCAGCCCTCGTCATAACAATAAAGGTAAAGAAAATAATCGCCCCAAAAATTCCCGGCAACATCAAACCCGCTATCCCCGCTGCGTTCAGGATGCACGCTTGACTTAGAAAAAGCCGTGCTCGGTGCAGAAGGAAAATACGCGAGAGACTTTGAAGGTTTCTCGTTGCGGGGATAATATTGTTGTACTAGACTGCTGGATTCCTCTACTGCTGTAGGTGACCTTCTGAGTAAAGGTGACAAATCGATCCGCATCTAAAGAGCTGAATAATGCCGATATAGAGCTTTTTACTCCCCGCGTGACAAGAGGCACTTCGGGGGACGGATATTTGCAGTTCTGGACAGAAAATATAAATACTGTATTGCTAAATATATCTGTGTCCGCTCTCGGGGAAACTCTGCGAAGAAAAAAACAAAGCCCTGAGTTCTCGAGGCGCCTGCGAATGACGAATGTTTCTCTCCCTCACAAGTCCAGCAACTTCAGCAATTGTTTAAATTGCAATCAAACAAATAAACTGCACGATGATAACAAAGATTACGCTCTTTGGGGAATTGCTGACGTGCGTTTTAATTTTCGTCTTCATTTTGACATGAAAAATACAAAAAAAGGGGGATTATAAATAGATTTGGATACTTTTAAAAATGTAATCCACAAACAGTTATTGATATAAAGAGCACCATTTGACCTTGCGAAAGAAATTTGATGACAATAATCTCACGCTTGTGCCTGCTGTCGGGGCAGTAGATATTGTACATTACATCCTGTAGGTTGCAGTATAGTCTCTCCAGATGATGGACCCTTTAAACGCCATAAATGGCAACAGGCCTGTCAGTTTGATTGGTGCTAATGACTTTCTCCTTGACGTCACGTTACACTTCATACGTAGAAGGTGAGGTCGATTTTTTTTTAGTTTGGCAGGAGCAAGTAGTCTGTAAGAAGTAATGTCGATTTCAATAATTTGAATAGCGTTTTTGACTGTCATTAAGGAACTATGAATGATAAAAAATACCTTCATCGGCTTTAATACGTCCACATTTAAAATGATGAGGCTTATTCCCTTGCGCAGGCGAATGTTATTATTCCCTCAATGAACTTTAGCCTATTAATTCGCCAATTTATTGTGGATTTGATATCATAATTCGTGCTTCTGAAACGGTCGGCTTTTTAGGGAAATTATTGAGATTATTAAAATTATTGTCTCTATTTGGTTTGGGTTAAGGTTTAGTTTATTTATATAGCACATTTACAACAGCCACACGACTGAGCAAAGTGCTGTACATTTAGGAACATCATCGTAAAATAGAAATATACGATTTAGCCAAAAGAAGCACAAACGAAAACGTAGGTTCTTAAAGATATTAACAGGCATTAATATAGTTACATTATCCCAAAATATAATAGTAACAACGATAATAAAACACATATTAAATACAAGTAAATAAGTAAATGCTCAACTAATGAAACAAAAACGAACGAAAATGTAACAAAAACTGCTGCTACTGCGACTTGTAATAACGAAATGTTTGAGGGGTATAGCCTATGGTTAAAGAGTAGACTTTGTTTAAAGCAGAAACAAGGGCACGTTTCCAAATGAAGCATCTCACGGCTTTAACTAGCTTATTAGGTAAATATAGTTGGCCTTGACAGCTGAGTTATGTCTTATCTTCAGGACCGTGGACAGCTCGTGGAAACGTATAGAACTGGGATTTTATTTTAATATCCACAGCTGCCTGAAACTGAAACTGCTTGATTTTCTTTAATTGTCCTTCACCAAAGTCTCAAAGCATGCTGGACTATTAATATACACATGTAAAGGATGCGGATGCAGGGGAAGTGTGAAGACAAACAGAGGCGTCACAGACAGAAGGGCATTATGATAACACCACCTGCAGGCACTGCTTTGAAACTCTCTGGCCATTGCAAACATAAAAAGCATTAAGGGTTAATGCAGGATAATTGGGACATGTTCTTGTCCCAGTCATTTCTATGGCAATTTACCTGAATTTAACATTATGAGAAGCCCGAGTGCTTTAGTTTGTTTTAGGAATCATATTGTAATTTTAATCCACATTTGTTTGTTTGCTTTTTATCACAATAAGCAGCAATGGGGTAGAGATGCATTCGTGAAAATATGACAATAATATCACAGGATAGCATATTTGAAAACATCTGGCCATGAACTTATTTATTTATTACAATCAATTCGTGTTTCATTTAAAAACATGTTTTATTATTCAATATAAAATGCGCATGCATTCTCTCAGAAACAAAATAGTTTACAATAATTCCAGTTTAGATGCAGGACACTCACGTTCTTTGTAAGAACTCAAATCGAGCTTGTCAGTTCATCTGAAATGACAACATGTTTACACTTATAAGAATCGTTTGAGGCACCTGGTTCAACACATTTACAACAAACACAAAAGACAAATAAATACACAGTCGACAGGTTAAAACAACGCAACCGCTCAGTAGGACGATACAAATAGAATAGTTATTAAATAGTTCACAACTTTCACTCCTTGTCATTCCGCATATAACTTTTCCCGGGTGATCTTTACGCAGGCGGATGAAATGTATATGTCTTTTCAAGTCACAAGTGCTCAGAAAGTGCCAAAGTTGCCCACCCTGGACCCACGCGGTATTACGACAACAAGTAGTCGATCTTGAACGGGTGAAAGCCCGCGGACGAGTGCGGGATCGACAGGCACTCGGGTCTCAGCTGGAAGGGGAGAAAGTCTCGATGGTGACGGAAGATGGTGGCGGGGTCCTCCGGGGCTCCAAAGGATCCAAGCGCCTGCGTTTGGGGAAGAGCCGCAGGGGAGCCCCGCATGACATATCCCCCGTGCCAGGTGTCGGCTTTGCGTTCCTCTTTCCTGAAAGGTCGGCTGAGGATGCTGTCAATGGCGAAGGAGCTTGTAAACTTGGTGCTGGAGGGGGGCGTAACGACATTGTCCACCGCAGGAGCTTGGCCCGGCCCCTCTGGCTCCTTGCCCGCTTTTTTGCTGATGCGCTTTCTCCTCCGACGAAACACTCCGTCCGCAAAGGTGTACTCGCTCTGTGGGTTCAGCATCCAGTAGTTGTCCTTCCCCCACGGTCTGGAGGGATCTCGCAGCACCTTGAGGAAGCAGTCGTTGAGAGACAGGTTGTGGCGCACCGAGTTCCTCCAGCCGGTGTAGCTGCCTCTGAAGAACGGGAACTTTTTCATGAGGTAGTCGTTGATTTCGGCCAAAGTCAGGCGGCCCGAGTTCGAGTCGCGGATGGCCATGGCGATCAGAGCGATGTACGAGTACGGAGGCTTGGGTCTCCTGGTGTAGGGCTTGCCCTTGCTCTCCGCGCCCGGAGGAGCAGGTGCGGGGCTGTGCGCCACGCAGTCTCCATCCGAGCCCAGCTCTTCCTCCGCGGACATCGGCGACGGGATGCTGCCCTCGGCGTCGCTGCAGAGCTCCGCGGGCTTGGAGTCGTAGTGACCCCCGCAGAAAACCTCCAGCTTCATCGGCTGAGCTCGTGGCACTGTAACTGTCCAAGCGCTCTGGTAGCAAGAGGACACTGGAGAAGGCGAGCTAGAACAGCCAGGCGGAGCTGTCAAACACAATCCGACGCGCGAGACTGACAGGATCTGTACCTGCTGCAGATAAGTGCTCTTAACATCCCTAGCGCGCGCTCAGCTGTCTAATATAGGCGCTCACCTCTGGGTATGCCTACGGGGGCGGGGCCTGTCTTTAAGTCTTAAAATCACTCTTACAAAACACACGGATCATGCACACCCTGTTTTGAAATAAAGCGGTCGAGCGTATGTGGACAGACATCAGACAGATTCGTGATGAACTGCTTTTTTGTTGTTGTTGGTTTGAGCCGAGTTTCGTCACGGCCTGGCTTCACCTGTGTCCTCGCTCACCTGTGCGCCGCGGAAGAATTACACCTCAGGAAAGCAGGTGGCGTGCGTTTATCAGACATGGCATGCGGCGCAGTCAACACAGCTTTACCTGTAGGAAGAACGGTCCTGAAAAGTGCGTTTAGAGTTAGATCTAAATCATAACCAAACCATAATTTTAGTTGTGTCAATCACACCACTCATTAGTCATTCACATGGCAGTTGTTTATGATATTATGTCTAACCTCTGGTGTAACACACATGGGTAGAACATTAAACTGTTTAATTACAGCAGAAGAGGACGTTTTTATAAACAAAACTGTGATATCTGTCTGTGCGGTTGTTTAACATCCTATTTATACACTTGTGCAGAATTAATCATGAATGTTATTCGTGCAGGTAAATAAAATGCACAATTCCAGCTATGAAGCTATAGTGTATAATAGTGTAAGATTATAGTCATTAAACGCTGAATGGACACATTTGACCTGCATCACACACCTAATGCAGTAACAAACAACTTATATTGCATAAACAAGCAGAATGGGCTTTAGAATTGTGCTTTATTATGCAAATATGGTGTTTATTGTTTTGAACTTTCAAGTGGTGTATTCTTCAGATGTTGGATAAGCTTCAATTCCAGGACACTCATTTGTGTCTGCAGACTCCAGTAAAGAACACATGCATTTCATACATATATGACATGCATAATATACCATTTATGATTTTTGGGTTAAAGAAAAATGTCTTTTATACTAATACCACAAGGAAGAAAAGTCCCTTTAAGGTCTTTATCTTTTAGGTCAACGTTTTGTATTTCACACTCTCAGAAATAAAGGTAGAAAAGCTGTCATTGAGGTGTTACCTTTTCAAAAGGTACACTTTTGTACCTGTAAGGTTCAAATGTGTACACTTTAAGTACTAATATGTACCTTTAAGGCACCAAAATGTACTCTTTAGGTACAAATATGTCTCTTTTGAAAAGCAACCGCCCCAGAGACAGCTTTTGCTCCTTTATTTCTGAGAGTGCACCTGTTCTGAGGTTAACAAGGTCACGCACGCGCAGTGTGTGGAGTTATTCTGTGTTTATACTTTCTGCCTTTGTCAATACATATAATACACAATAAATAAAATGATTATTTGTTAAAGTAAATACTAGATATAATATAATATAATATAATCCTAGAATGTACTATTTACTAGAATAATTTGACATTTGATTACTTTTTGTCTCTGATGAAAGATGTAGAAAATGCATTATTTCTGTGAATTATTTCTCCTTACACTCTCAGAAATAAAGGAGCAAAAGCTGTCTCTGGGGTGGTAACTTTTCAAAAGGGACATGTTTGTACCTAAAGAGTACATTTTGGTGCCTTAAATGTACATATTACTACTTAAAGTGTACACATTTGAACCTAACAGGTACAAAAGCGTACCTTTTGAAAAGGTAACACCTCAATGACAGCTTTTGTACCTTTATTGCATATTGAAATGCATATTTTACATGGCCCATGCCAATACAACCAGTCGAGTAATATTCATACGCATTAATGGTTTCTCTGCTTCTTTGCCCAGAAACAAGAAAAGGACCAGCTGTCAAGTTTAACACGCTACACATTTGTAACAAACATTTAATTAGTTGCAGACTCAGTTTAAAACACACATTACCATCCTCCAAGCTCAGCATTGACTAGCAGAAACAGAGGATGCAGGGTCTGAGTCCAGCAGTCTGAACCATAACTCAAATATTTGGATTTGAAGTGCTCTGCAGATCCTCATTAATGTGTGAGGAGAGGTTTACCACACTGGATGAAGCTTGGGCTCCGCTTCCATCCTGCGGCCGACCGCATTACACCTGCAGCACCTCATTACCAGTTCATCGTCTTTCACTGACCATAAAAACAAGTTCTGGGTGTGACGGGGGAAAAGCATGAGGCATACAGTCCTTTGCTAATTAATCCATTAAAATAAGTTGTCTATTAAATGCCCACAACGTATGATTGAGATCTCACCTCTGCAATTCAAAAGGCAAGACCGGTCTACTTAGTGACTAATGTACGATTTCAATTAGATTTGTAAATATCATTTCAAGGTTCGCTCAATTTTTGAAGCAGTCAGGGCTAATTAAATCAGACCAGTGTAATTATTATCATACGTGGATCGCTACACGCAGAATAGGAAACGCAAAGCTTGTTTTTGATGAATGTGAGTAACTCCGATGATGAGATTTGCGTGAAATTGGGGCATTTTTTCAAATTGGTCAAAATGTGCAATAAACGCACACCACCTGATTTTCTACACTTCACCGAATGTAATGAGCATAAGATTTTGGATCTCGTACTGATATTTGAATGCGGTTCATTAAAACTTGGCTGAATTGGTGATGTGAAATGTCAGAGGCAGGGATATTTTTCTTCCAGCAGTGGGGAATGAATGGGTATTCCTCTGAAAGCCTGGCCTGGACCTGCTTACTCCTCACTGGCCTAGCCAAATAAATACGGCACATACTGCGGTCGGCAGCGCTGCCTTCTGCAGGGCAGGTTCAACAAAAAAAAAAAAATATGATGGACCAGTGGAGTTACAGGCATGTGCACCCTCTAATTTTCCCCTCCTGTGTTTATGTGTGGCTTTCCAGATTGAAATTGTTTCCAGTAATCTGGAGCGCACAACTAACAGGCCTGAGCATAAACAGTCATGAGTGTAGGGCTTTTTCTTGAACAATGAGGCTGGAATTGAGAAATTTATCTAACTCTTCCTATCAGTCTTTAGTCCATTGTTTTGTTGAGATGATCTCCTACTGACGCCAGCAATAACGCTGATCTTTTAATACAGCTTACATACTAATCTTCTTCAGATCCAGGCCGGTATTATCAAATAAGCATCTCCGCGCCATTTTGATCCATCGAAGTTGGCCAATAAAGAGCAATCAACTCCGAAAACTGGTAACGAACCACTGTTGCGATCTGTTTTCCAAAGCCTTCTTTCATAACGCTTGTTTATAATCTCAAACAGAGACGGCGCATTCAGCATTCAGGCCTGCAGTGATTCATAATAACAGAAATCATCCTGGCACAGAGTCTGACGGAGCTCTTTTTGAAATGCACTCAGAGGTAATGCATGAAGAGAAATGTCTGCGCAATGAACTTATCAGGAGACCGGTCACTGTCTGCTGAACCAAAACAACTAATAATGCACCTACACTGTACAATGTATATATATATATATATATTGTTTCAACTAGAAATATCTCGTTACCCCGCTGCTTAAAATTGTTTTGTTCAGTCAACTAAAATATTTTAGGTTTCACTTAAATTAACATTAACCAACTCAAATTGTTTTGTTGATTAAAAAAAAAAAAATTTAGGCCGCGGGGTAACAAGATATTTCTAGTTAAAACAACTTTGTTTACAGTGTGATACTGTAATCCAGTTAATAAATCTGATTCACGAGTTCGAGCTATGAGGCATAAACGTACGCGAAGCTTGTTTGGCGCGCTGCTCAGGGAGAAAAACTCGGGGCTAGAGGGGCTGCCGAGCCCTAGGGAGAATATCCCTAAGGGCTCGGGCAGGGAAGGAGGCGGACAGCCGATTTCTAGCTCTTAGAAGTAGGTGGAGTAGGGGAGGTGGAGGGATGCTTAGATCGCGGATGGAGGAGAAAGGGATTCTGGTTATTTATAGTACTGCACGGAGGATTTGATAGGAAAATAGGATAATTGGGGACGGAGAAATGTATTAACTGCATTTGAGCTCTCCTTCTGAAATGAGTTTGAAAACTATGTTTATTAAGTAAGCAATTTACATGTTTTAATAGGATGAATAGGGCTACGTGGTCACATTTTCCAACTAGGATGTAGTTGATTATTACTTCTGTAATATTTGTTTATTAGTACTTATAAAACACATAAGAACATTATTTGCAATATCAGATAAACATTGTGTTTGATTTTGTTAGTTAACTGTATTGTTTGGTTTTATTTATTTATTTTAACTAAATCATACCCAACTGTAGTTTGACTGAGATTAACTAGTATGCACGATAAAAACCATGATTTTTCAGAATTATTAAAAATGAAATTCACTTTTTTTGCAAATGAACTCTTCATATTAATGCTTTATTGTGCAAAATCTTATTTTAGATCCGATTATTTTGATATTAATCAGGGCCGGGTAGTTACTGACTACATCTGGTCTACATCACAGAACAGCACACAGAACTAAAGTATATGATTTTATAATGTTTTTAATCAGATTACAGTTACTTTTAATGGATTACATACATATTATTCACACAATGGCGGGAATCATTATTGATTCTGAAAGGGAGTATATACAGTAATGTCACTGATATTTTCATGATTATGAGGTATTCTCAAACTCCTTTGACACGACAGATCACCTATTCCCGACATTTATTAAATGATTGGAATATTTGGCATGAAAGTCTGAATATCTTCAATTAATTCATATAAATTAATTATTTAATTCTTGAATTGAGGTTAATGGTGCTGACATTTTATTATAACAGCAAAACAGTTCAGTGGTTTTTAATGACAAGACGTCCTAACCTGCAACGCTGTTAATAAAGTGAATAAATATTATATTTACTTGAAACATGTCTGAGGAAATTAATATTTGTTTTCAGTTTGCTAATGTTGATTAATGGTCACATTGATATGGTAAACAGGCAAATTATTTCTGTTTTTAATGTTCAAATGTGTAAATAATTTATTTGCCTTTTAATGATTTAAATAATCACTACCTTTTAATGACTCACTGACACCCACTGCAGGTCTCATATTAAACCCTGCCGTAATGTAATGTTTAAAGCATGTGATTTCAAAATGTATTTTATATATTATATAGACTATATTTTCTTTCTCTTTGCTTTTTATATCAATATGGTTTGTTTAATAATATAAGCTTTAAAAAAGTAAACTGAAAAGTATGTATTTTATGTAGTTCGCTGACTTTAAGAAAGAAAACATAACATTTCAAATGCCTTTGCTTGCAAAGTGACTGATAATTGATGCTTATTTTTATTTCTGGATGAATAAAGATTCCAGATCAGGGCCGGACTCAAACATCTTAATGGGAACATGCCTGTAATGCCAAGCATAGGTTTATCATCTCTACGTAATTCATAATACAATGCATTCTTCACAGTATTTTTCATCAATAAAAAAATCACTGTCGTGAGCACTTTCTGTTCCATAATTACCTATAAAAGCATGCCGGTTTAGAAATGTGCACGTAATATAGGTTGCCATTAAAAGTCTCGAAGACTATATTTAAAGTTCCACAGCTTGTGTTGTAGATAAACGCTGCTCTGGTGACAATACAAGTTCAAACTAAATATTTAAATGTGAATTATACTATGTGGATAAAAATATATGATCGAAATATGATGACAAAGTAGAATTCATTGGATATTAGACATGCTGAATTGGTGATTACAGTAAAGGATCAGCAGATGAAGATGAACAGGGTTCAAGTTCTTTCACGTTCTTTGATAAGAAGACTAGAAAACAGAGGCTGGTGCAGGACAGGTCTGAACTCGCTCAGCCCATTGTGAATCATCTATTTCGGTGCAGAGGTCTCTCACCTTGATACTGTATAAAAAAACGCTCACTCAAAACAAGAATACAATGAGACTGGCTAATAAGACAACAGAGAGCAAAGTTAATCAGAAGTGAATTCTGGAGTCACACGACGTGATGAGATAAAGGGCTTGAGACACGTTAAAACACAAGAAAACATCAGGTTTGCAACACGTTTTCAGATTAAATCATGTATACAATGGTGGCCAAGATGATTAAAACACTAGTACGGTAAGTCAGTTATTTCTCTCTAGTGTGTCAGTAGGAAATATCAATTTACATTCATTTGGCCATTAGTTGTAATAACAATTTCTGATTCTGAAATCAGATCCGATCATCTTCAGTCCGTCTGGAACGACATGAAGACACAGAACAAACTGAGACAGACTAAAGCCAGAAGAACTGTGTCTCTGAGACGCTTCCAGAAAGATGCCTGAGAAACTCTGCTCAAGAGCACCGAGGACAAACACTGCTTAAACACAAAGAAAGCTCACAGCAAATGCTGATTTTATTCAGTTAATAGAAGTTCACTGATGGGGAAAACTATTTATTTCATTATTTTTGACAGCATTTTTACACAATTGCTTAAAAATTACTGTAACTTTGCATACACACACACACACACACATACATACGTTTAAGGACTTTTAATACAGTAATACATAGGTTGGAGGACATACTTATGGCATTTAAATATGCTACATATTCTTAAATATATATCTTTAACTTAATATAACTTCATAACAGTGAAAGTGGGATATGGTTTTGATATCTGATGTTTAAAATGTTGCAAAAATATGTTTTATTAGTGACAAGACAGCTTTGATGTTTGTGTTGCTCAGTAAGCTCATGATCTGAACACAGGGTCAGACTCAGAGACAGGGAGAAGGGCTCACTTTCTTTGGAATGATGAGGATCCCGGTGATCTGCAGCAGTACAGAAGCGTGCCACTCCGTTGGAGGAGTAACCTTCCCCTCCCTCCTCACTATACTCTTTTTTTTTCTGTCTAAACTTGAAAAAAGAGCCAAACAACTTACTCACGCAGGAGGTTTGCACGAGATCCCGCCGTCCCTCCCCCAGGAGCTCTCTCTCTCGTTCTGCTGTGATCGTCCTCAGATTACAGATGACACAAACTGTTGCTTTGCAGACCTCTCTTCTTAGCCGGAGGATTCAGTCAGAGCTTCTCTTTCATGTTTCAGGAGAAATAACTGAGTTCCATTCCGTTCTTCTGTATGCATTTCTCCTAAAATTAGGCTACTCTTGAGAAATAATAGATAACTGGGACAATTATTGTAAGAGCTACAAAATGGCATGATAAAGGTCATGGAGGAAATGCTTGAGTTCACATTGAGATCTCTGACGTCTGACGGAAGATCTCGGCAGATCAGAGTACAGCCTGAGATACTGTTCAGATCTTTAGTCAAACTATGTTTTCTATGGAGAAACATCTAAGAATTTTCACAGAAATCTCCATTTGCTCTCAGTGCAACATTTTTAATGGGCAAAATAATATAATAAATATAAATATATAACAGTAAGATTTGCTGTAATTATGCAGCTGTATGCCATTAACTTACTGTAAATTTATATTGAGCAAATTTATTGGCAATAATATGTTTAAAGATAAATGAACATTAAACAAACAAACGTCTTTTTACTATACAGAATAAAACTATTAAAAATGCCTCATGCAAAGCATTCTGGGAACCAGAAATCCTCAAACTAGTTTTTTTCTGATATTGGTCCCGGAAATGCTTTGCACGAGACTGTTATTTTATTTATTTTTTCCTGTAAAGATAAATGTTGGATGTTTATTTATCTTTGAACAAGCTGTTGCCCGTAAATAACATACATTTAAATCTACAGTAAGTTAATGGCATCCAGCTGCCAGTAATACTGTCATTTCTACAGGAATGTTTAATAGTGTATAAGTTTTTGAAGAATAAAATGTCAAACTTTCAAATAATGTTACAATGGCATTCGCTGTAACACAATATGTATGTAAAAAATAAACAACAACTGACTTGTACTTATTAAAATATATAACAGAATAAAGAATCAAATGAAATTGTATTGTGTTTTCAATGATGACACGTGATGGGTAAAAACTAGGATAGTGGAAAGACATCAAGTACGTATAAGTACGTATATATTTAAAGTAGAAGGCTTTTTTTTTGTCTTTGACCCATACAGTATATATATATATGGGTCAAACTAGATTACTAACTAACTAACTAACTTTCACAATAAAAACTAACTTTTTGTTATATTTCACCAAAAGAAGATAAAAACTTTGTCATCATTTCCTCATTCCTTGATTTTCTATCTTCTGTTGTAAACAAACAGTTGCTGGTAGTATTTTTTATTCTACAGTATGGAGGTAATAAATATGAATAAATATCAGTAGGTGTAATAGCCCTGTGCTCGTCTGATGTCAGGTTATGATGGGTTCTGAACATCAGAACACACACAGAGCTGAAATCATGCTTCTTTCCTGGAGTTTACGGTCTCGTAACATTCAGCTGGTTTCAGTGGAACATTTACACTCACAGCCAGCCCCTGTTTAAACACACACACACACACACACACACACACAGAGATCCTGAAGTCACAGAACTGTAGCGTTTTATTTGTTCGCTCTACTTGTCAAGGTTAGATTTCAAACGCAGCTTGCCCCGTGTGAGATATGTGGAGCAAGCCGTGACAGGTCAGGATCTGCAGAGACGAGTGTGAAACAGGAGAGCTTTAAAGCAGCTGATTGTATAATGACAGCTCTTAACAAGGGCGCTAATAGTTTACTTCTTGACTGACATTTGCAAGCTGGTATGCAGAGCTGTTGAGCGGCGTCTAGCCAATACAAAGTAAAAATATGAAGGCAGTTCATTTAATGTTGCATAGTGACTCACTATTGACTTGTGAAATGTTATATATATATATATATATATATATATATATATATATATAAATGCTTTGGCTAGTAGAACTAGACACACTAACCAAATATTCAGTGTCAAATCTATCACCTGAAAATAGATCAATTAAAAACAAAGAAAATAAGTTATCCTAAATTTGCTGTAAAATTAAATTAATTAATTAATTAAATAAATAAACAATCAAGCGAATAAATAAAACGAGATACAAAACTGCTTTTTTAGGTAATACGTCTTGAATATAAGTACATTTTCACAAACCTTCCACTAATTGTTTTCATGCATAAAACAAGTTTGTGTGTTTATGTATTTAAATGCTGAATAAGATGTATTTTAATGTGTTTCATTCTTAGTGCTTTTGTATGAATTTACTGGAATGTAATTATATGATAAAAAAAATAAAGATTTGTATTTTATTATTATTAATATGGTTCTTTTTTCAATCTTAAAAGTGAAGCTAGGCTCTTTATACAGTCTGAATAATTTTCACACAGTGTTATAACCCTAGCTGCATAGACATAGAATGATAATAATGATAATAAACCACACTAAAAGTTGTGATGATGCACCTAATATTGCTCCACTGCACCCAACAACCATCCTCCCTCATCATCACGATACTTGTGTGTTGTGGGTTACCAGGCTGATGCAACGTGGTTGTTAAGGTGCTTAGTGTGTTGCTGTGTGGTTGCTAAGCGCTTGCTTAATTTTAACATGCAATAATTGCAGTGCAATAAGTGCCACAATAATCTCAGTCTGTCTTAAGGTGTTTTTTCTCTAAAAGTCAGGATGTATCCAGATTCATGTTGACATTTTGCACTTTTATTTTTGTGTGCAACTTTCATAACGAAACCATTAAAGACAGCAATTACAGCTGGCACCCAAACGAAGGAGGGAACACAGTGCTTCTCCTCACCTGTACATGAACTTGGTTTCTCGCAATCTTAATTGATGGTACCGGTGCATTTTTGCTTCCACCTGCTCTGACAGATTGTTTACCGCAGCCCTGAGGTGAGAAGACAACACAACCAAAATAGAAACTTCAGCAGGCAGCAGCCTGCTCCTCACAAAGCCGCCCAGGTTATTTACAGCATCGCCATTTACTTTTCACAGAGTTGAAAGGTTCATTTGCAGCGAAGCCACAAACAAGAAAAGGCGAATGGGAAATTTGAATAACACCAAACTGCAATTGCCAGAGTCAAGTGTTTTATCTGATGTGATGTTTCTCTGACTGGCCCGCTTCTCTCCAGTTCTTCTGTTAGTCTGGAGATCCATTGTGTTCTGTGGGCGAAGCCAAACCCGGTGACCTGCTGAACGTTGATAGGTTCACGCTGGTTTGCATACAGTTGTCTGGATGCCGAATTGTCACAATGTCGACTATTATGGCAAAATCGAAGTGCACGGTTTGCGATGATATACCAACAATCTTATCTCGATCCCAAAACCACGCCAGCTTACGCAATGTCAATTACATTCAAATGCACAGTTAAGGGAAGCAAATGCAAAGCAGAATGCTTGTTTTCTGTCTGCTTGGTGAATGATCTCATTCAAAATCTCTGGGACTTCCAAACATATTTTCATGAATGACTGATAACCTGAGAGAGAAGCGCTAGAGAAGAAGCATCACAGCAAATGACATGAATTGTGGTAATAATGTCAGACAGTGCTTTCATATCCATTCACACTGGCTGATTCGCTCTCAACAACTCGGTTTTTCACCATTGAATTACAATTCATTTAACGGAGAAAGCGGGATTAATTGAAAAAAATTCCAAATAAAATAAAAATGTAGATGGCATAACACATGTTTAGACTGAGAAATTATACAATTTGATGCACAAAATGAGCTCATTTCTGATCTGATTTCTGTTACACATCACAGGATAGTTGTGACAGGTTCATGTTTATCATGATGTAGCATCGACTATTCTTTTCAAAACAGTTTGAAGACGTCTGGGCATCGATGTTATCGAGTTTCTGGAGATTTAGAATTTGGTCCCATTCTCGCCTGATGTAGGTTTCCAGCTGCTGAAGAGTTCGTAGTCATATTTAACATATTTATTTGCTTCATTATGCTCCAAATGTTCTCTATAAGAGAAAGATCTGGACGGCAGCAGGTCACTTCAGCTCTGGACTCTTCTTCTAGAAGTCATGCTTTTGTAATTGCTGCAGTGTGTGGTTTAGTCTGCTGAAATACACAAGATCTTCCCTGAAATACACCTCATCTGGAGGGGAGCATACGTTGCCTTTCAACGAAAAATGTCAGGTTTAAACATGATAGAGCTTTAGATGGCATCTGTAGATGTCTCGGAGGATTGTGTTTACCGACATTGGTTTCTGGAAGTATTCCTGAGCCCATTTAGTAATGTCAATGACAGAATCATGTGATGAGTGTCGTCTGAACCTGAAGACATCGAGCATCCAACAAAGGTCTTTAGCCTTGTCCCTTACACACACAGATTTCTGCAGTTTCTTTGAATTTTTTGATGATACTATCAACTGAAGATGATGAGATTTACAATTTGACATTGAGTAACATTGTTCCCTCAGTCTTTTTATACACTCTTCCACAGATTGGAGACTATGTCCATCTTTACTTCTGAGAGACTCTGTCTCTCTTAGACATCTCTTTTATAGCTAATCATCAAACAGACCGGATCTCAATTTACTTATTTAGTTGCCGGATGTTCTTCCAGTTGTTTATGTTAAGTTTGCTATGTTCTATTGTGTGTAGAAAATAAAAGTGATTTGAAAGTCTTTTAGTCGTCCTTTTAATCACATAAGAAAAAAAACATCCCAAATTTCGAATCTCAGTTGTTGTTGAGATTATTAAAACAACTCAAAACCATAAATAATCTCCTCCTTACTCAAATAACTAAAATGTGGTCAAACGATGGCTCAGAAACAGAAAGCTTTCCTTTCTTGGTTTTAAATAACAGAGTCGATTTTCACAGGAGATCCTATTTAGAGTTCATGAACTTTCTCCTCACAGTTTGTGTAGCCATATTTTCATAAGATCTAGCATTTTTGAGAAGACTTCACTTATATTGAGTTATGTAATCAGATTACTTTTTTAACTTTTTTTTTTAACTGGTAAAGCATTGCATTACCTTTTAATTTACAAAGAAATATCTGAGCTACTGAGTTTCAAATAAGTATCACCAGTTAAAACAACTTTAGTTCATTCCTATTGTTTTATATATATATATATATATATATATATATTATTGTTTAAAAGTGGTGATTTTTCTTTTTTTTTACTAATCCAATCCAGACCGGCAGCACAGCTGAAGGTTTGTTTGAGCGTGAATTTACATTTCCTTCACCCTGAGGCTTATTCATTTCACTTTTGATGTGAAAGGGCTTTCACATTTACCAAAATAAAACTTTTTATAGTATAAAGCAAACAAGCAAGCCCAACCCAGATGGTGTGTTATAACGCAGTGCATTACTTCCCATTAAAAGTTACTGAGTAATACAATTAGTTACTTGTGGAGTAACACAATATTGTAATGCATTACTTTCACCAACACTGGTCATGCCAGCTAAAACTGACATCAACAGTAGACAAGGGCCATATTAATCTAATTTAATTCCATAATTTATGTATAATGCAAACACAAATTTGTAAATGCAGTGATGTCATGCATATTGCATGTGCGCAAACACACAGTGTTTCTTTACAAAGTGAAGAAATTGCAAACTACTGAACTAGTTAATTACTTAAATTAAGATATTTAAGCAACTTCTACTAAATGCCTTATAAGGAAAAATTACAGATGTGCATCTTAACACAGAAAAATGACACTGACATGTTTTAAGATATGTCATAGCAAGACATTTTCATTTGAGACAGCTTAAGCCTTGTTTGTGAAACTGGGGGTTTAAGTGTTATGGTTTTAAGTTACAGTTTACAGTTGAATGCTGTAATTTTATTAACTTAATATACCATCCTATTAAAGCACTGAAATGTGTTTAGTATCTTTGAAATACACTGATAAACACCAAATGCAGTGATGATGAGAAAGTCACATGATGAACCAAAGCCCATCACAAGCAGCTTTTAAATATGAAGATAAATAGAAGGAGCTCAGAGTCATTCACACAAACACTAAACACCATCATGATAAGACTCATTACACTGAGATATGCAATAAACATTCATTTAACAACATTACATGCAACATACATTTCTAATAAACTGATAAGAAAAAAATAAGAAACATAAAATTAAAAAAAAATTAAATGTAATGCAGGGAATTCTGGGAATGTCAGTTTAAAGGTTTTCCCTGTAAATTTTACAGGAATTTACCATTAACAATTTAACATGTTTTTACGGTAGGATTTTCACATTTCTTTAGCATTAAACTCACAGTCCTTTTTTACAGTTTAGAGTATATATTCAAATTATATATTTAATATTTAAACATGACATATTTTTCTGAAATATGCACATGCATGTGTGTATTTATTTTTACATAATAAACATAAACAGTACATGCACATTTTTATTTTGGATTAATGGTTTGACAGCACTGTCTTCATTAAATCCTGACAATAGTTTTTAATGCCAAAGGAAGGTTTGTGCGAGAGCAGGCCGTTAGTAACTAAACCTGGCCTTAAGTGATGTATTTCTAACAAGAGAGATACTGAAATAAAGTGAGTAGTATTCGACAGTACACTGTAAATAATGACTTATCAAAGACTACTGGAGTGCATTCTGTACGAAAATCCTCAAATTGTACATTTAATTCAAAGTCTCTTCTAGTTTCTGTTAAATTATTTGTGAAATGTGTCGAAAACCATTTCAAAGTAAATCCGACACTATTTTTTTTTCGGTCTAACAGCTTTGCGTTCATGGCCTACAGTAGTTCATCTATTTTAGATCTGAAGTGCAAAAACCAAAGTCATCAAAGTAAACAGTTACACCCTTCACATGCCAGCGCAGCACTCCGAGCTTGAAAGATGACTATTTTTGTTGCTATGTTTGCGCGGTTGTCAATCACAATCAAAAGCTGAGGCCCCCGAACCCGACCGCAGAGCGTCGCCAGGTGAAACTGGCGCTGGAAGTATCGTGCTGGAGTCGGAGGTGTCAGCAGGGCCGGTCTTGTCTGGGTGCTGCTCCTCTTGTTTGCCCCCGGGCCTCTTTCGTGCAGACTCAACCGGGATCCCCTGCAGGTGAAGGCAGCTTAGATAATATCACAGTTACTACACGCATAACCTGTTTGGGTTATTTTCGAAACGCGAGGGGAGGGAGAAGCGTGAGGGGAAAAATGCAGCCGCAGCAACAAAGAGACCTGCGTGCAAACGACGCTAGGAACTCCCTTCAGGTGAGCGCGTGGAAACATGGGCTTTGCACAAAACGTTCAAAGGTTCACACTTCGCAAGCGAGATGACTTATGAAAACACGAGTCACTCGCAGGACATGTTTCGTAACCGCGATCAAGCTGTTGCTTTTATTGTACGCATATTAGAACTCCGCTTGTTGTCGTCTTTGGCGGGTCTGTACCTGCTTGACCCAGTCACTTACCTCCTTTTTTAAGGAAGAGTCACGCAGAGCCCCCGCCTTTCTCAGTTTCTTTAACAGACAACCTCCCTGTCACAACAAATTTAGATAAGTGAAAAACAGGAGTGAATTATGACATTTGAGTCAGCGTTCAATGGCCGGTGTGGGGGGAAATCGAGTCCATGTTTTGCCTCCCGACTGAGGAAAGTCAAGCCGCCGGGGGAGGACGGCTGCGTGTCTGCCGCGGGCTTTCGTAAACAAAGCTCGTTGGTGGTCCGAGCAGATGTCTGAGAAGACGTAGGCAGGGGTTTGATCAATGGCAGCGCATTCGCTGTGATGCAATCAAAGCTGACAGGCCCGTTTAACAATATTTATTTCCTCCCCTCGTGCAGCCAGGTCCGTGTTTAAAGCTGAAGTGTGTCGTTTCTGCACCACTGGCATCACCCGAGCAGACTTACAAAAAAAAAATTGTGTCTTCAAAGAAGATTCCTGAACGTGCAATCCAGCGAGAATGGATTGCATTAACAGTTCTTATTTAATACTGCATATATGACAGTAAAATCCTGCGTTTACTGTAAAATGCATTGAGTCCGAGAATAGTTAGATCGCACTAACTGACTAACTAACCCCTAGGCCAGGAAAAAAAAAAGTGTTTGTCAGTGTCAAAATGATTGATATGCCAATTAGATCAAAGAAAACGGGTTTTGCAATGATTAAGTTGTAATGGTGAACGGGTGTGAGGTAGAGCCTATGAGAAATAAATTTAGTATTAGACTAAACACTCCTAAAATAAAGGTGCTGTTCACAGCTATGCCATAGAACAACCATTTTTGGTTCTATAAAGTTGAGAAATCATTCAGTCAATAATTCTTTAAAGACTCTCCTTACCGTTTTATAATCTGAAGAACCTTCTTTTGCCGCAAAAAAACTTTTTTTCAAAGGTTTTTCAGACGTTAAAGCTTCTTTATGAAAGCATTTGGACGAAAAGGTTCTTCTATGGCATCCTGAAGCACCTTTATATTTAAGAGAGTAGTGTTTATTAATAGAAAATAATATTATTTAATAATATTAAAGGACCAGTGCTGGCTAAATTAATAATTAACAAAATCTGTTATGGATTCCAAATAACATGACAAAACTAGTTAGTAACATAATTTATTAGGTAATCTCATCTGAGACTACTTTTAATCTAACTTGTCTGTCACATTGAAATAAATAGGATAACCAGTATAAAAAAAATCAAGACAATGAAAATATTTCCCGTTCATTGTTATTAACAACATGAAGTGCATTAAACCTTTCATTATGTCATGAAGCTTCACGGAGGAACTGCAGGGGGTTTGCAATTGAATACATTTTTTAAAATGACAACAAATAAATAAAAAATACATTATTTTTTAAAATATCAACAGTAAAAATAAAAACTTAAAACTTACAAAATAAAAACACTGAGAGATCACTTGAATAAACATTAGGTTAATTAGTAGTTGATGAAAAAATTACCGTGATTTTAACTGTAAAAAACTTTCTTATCAGTTATGTTTATTATTGTGTGTCACATTTGATGTTGTTAAATTAATGTTTATTGCATATCTCAGTGTAATGAGTCTCATCATGATGGTGTTTAGTGTTTGTGTGAATGACTCTGAGCTCCTTCTATATATCTTCATATTTAAAAGCTGCTTGTGATGGGCTTTGGTTCATCATGTGACTTTCTCATCATCACTGCGTTTGGTGTTTATCAGTGTATTTCACAGATACTAAACAGATTTCAGTACTTTAATAGGTTGGTATATTAACATTATATCAGCTCATGAAATTACGGTATTTAACTGTAAACTTAATTGAAATCGGTAAAACCTCAAATGTTGTTACTGTATTTTTTTACAGTCGATTTCCGACAACAGATGCCAGTTTTCTTACTGAAAATGTTATGGATTTTTTTTTTACTGTATTGAAGGTGTAAATATTTGGTAAATCCAGTGCTCAAATGCTGCTTGGTCTCTCAGTTTTCTGTGTAATTATAGCCATCAGACTATAGTGACTGATCTCTGTATGAATATTCACCAGAACTGGAAGATTTCTAATTGTGTATAAACGGTAGGCTGTTTTAGAAAGGAACATTTTAAAAGAAGATTTAGGGAGGGACTTTTTATTGCTGTTGTTTGAAAATTATAATCGATAAAAATGACTGTAGTCCAAGTATAAGTATTTTATAATTTAACCACAAGTAGTCTACTTAATTTTTGGAATTCTATTATTTAATCCAGGTTACAATCTTATTTAATACTACAGATGAAGGTCTTTCGAAACTGTATTTATAGAGAGGACAAGGAAATGTGATCATAAAATGATTGGATCACACTAGGACTTGATTCCAAATGATTAGCACTTTTCACATTTATGTAACCAGCTGATTGCGTAGCTATGTTTTGTGACAAAATCAACTGAAGAAAGTCTTTAGCTGTTGAAACAGTGAAGCATTTGTACTCTTCAGAGCATGTTAAGCTGTTTGTTTCTAAGGAGTAAGAGCATTATGTCAGCGAGTCTCTGTTATTTGGTCATCATCTGTGCTGTCGAACATGCTGCATGCTTAGATGTTTACATAAGAGTGTAAAACATCAGTTAGTGAAGACATGCTGAGCACGCCGACGCTGATGATTACAAATGAAGGGTGTTTCCCTGCAGTCACTGGACGTCTGTCTCTCTGAGTATTTATATAATCACATGAGACACTGAGTCCGACGCAATCATTAGAAACGTCACACAAAATATTTGATATATTGGATGCAGCTCTGTTTGATGTTAGGCTGACAAGAAGCTTAAAGAATTAGATTTTGATTCTGGTCTGGCACAGCGGCCTGAAACTCAAATCAAAGAAAGAGGCCTTTACTGTTCACAGACACCAAATATCAATCCCTGCGAGAGGACAGAGCAGCTGAACATTTAGAAATATTAGACGAACAACAAAATACAATTTAGTTATTTGAAGTGTATAGTTTTGTTTTGATCAAATGTAGCCATTTTGAATTGAAAAGCCTTTATTGTTTATGTGGTTCATGTCATTTCGTTGAAAGTGACAGAACAAGACACCCCTATTTCATCAAGTTAGGCAATCGATTTAATGTGAATATGTAGGTGAAATGGGAAAATATCGTAGAAAAAAATGCTTTTTATCACTTTGAATCATATTCCATGCTTTCATTTTTAGGCTGATTTTTAATAATATTTTTCAAGTAACTGAGCAGTAGAAATGAGGAAGTACAACAGATAGTATAAATACAAAGTGCAGTCCTATTGATGATAAGTATTATGAACAAAGACAAAAACTGATAGAGCAAAGATACTAAGTCTGGCCAACAGTAAGAATTACTACAGATCTTAAATAAAATACTGAATTAGTGAAATACACATTTTTAAAGCACAATTCATTTTTTACTTCTTGCACTATTTTGCTTATTCTTGATTCCTTTAAATTCCTCCTGATACTTCAAATCCTCAAAGCCAAAGATGGTTTTGCGCTGCATCTAAAGTCGAACCCTATATGTAACCAATTTAGGTCAAAAATGTTTCCTTATTTCCTTGATGAACTTTCATTTTGTAGTTGTTTACTTTATTGGAGTGCATCAGTGGGACTCTCGTTCCTGAAGCCTGTGACTCATCTTCATGACATGGCATGAATTATACGGCTCGGCCTGTTTGCTTGAAGAGGCCGTGGGTGATTTCCTCGTAATGACACCTTGGCTTGTTTATCTCTCGTTCTTGTGCGGAGATTTTATGATGACGGCTTGATCTCGCGCTCTTTCCAGCTCTTCCTGACAATATTTACAGTAGCCTTTAAGTGGTTTACATCGAGGGATTGAAATAGTTTACATGCATTTGTAGTACTTCAGCGCATGCATTCAAGGTCACAAGCTGGAGGATTTGGAGAAGATCTGGCTTTGTGAAGGTTTCGTATAAGAAGGGTCTCCGAGCAGCATTTTTGTTGAACTCACAGTGGTGATTTTTGTCGGCCCACAGTTTTTAGCAGCAGTGTTGTTTGAGTCTGTCTCTGCACGTTTATGTCTGCGCTGCTTCGAGTTCTGTTTGTTAAGGGTGTGTGTGTGTGTGTGTGTGTGTGTGTGTGTGTGTGTACACAGCGGGCTTTCCGTCTAATGCCGTGATTCATCTCGTGTGTATTTGGGTTTCCCACCTGAACTGTGTCATATTACGGTCTTTTGTCAGTCGTCTATTACATGCGTCTAAAAATAGGCAGGGATTGTATATGTGGCCAACGACAGCCCCCACCCAATCGCCATCAACCATCTAATAAGTTCAAATGATTTATGGCTGGCTTTTTTGTCAGGCAGGGGTTTGACGTCAAAATAGACGTCAGTATGAGGAATGCAACCACACAGGTAATGGATTTCACGTTGGGCTTTAGTCCTGTAAACTCTCACCTGGGTGTTGACATTAGATCAGGTTCACGGACAGCCTATTTATAACATTACAGTTGGACCAGGTTTTATAAGGCTTTGCAAAAGCTTTATTGACTTATCCGCTTGGCCTATTCAGTTTTGGATTCTCTGGGCGTTTTTTTATTGTGTACACACATGATGCTATTGTTACGACTTATGTTTTGTTTATTGTACAAAACTTAAAAAGTGTTTTTATCTGCGTCTGTAAGAACTGTTACAAAACCCACACTGTCAAAAGGGATTCGCCGATCAAAGATTATGGCACTATTCAAAATACTTGCCATATGTTTATAATTATTTCAGAAATTTATCAATTTCTGGGTAAAAATTGCTTTGAATCCATGACAGTTTTTTTCAGTGTAATATTCATAAGCCACCCCTTAAAATGCTGAAAAAGCCTTCATAAAAATATGTATTTATTTTTATATTTAAGTGCTAATAAATATTATGTTAAGAAAATATTTAATTTATTTCACAATTAATTGTAACGAATTATTTGTAAACAAATTATTGTGGTTAATCACATCCAAAATAAATGTTTTAATTTACTAAATATATCTGTGTGTAAAGTGTATATTTTGAAAACATGTATATTTTTAATTAATTTAATATATTAATGTATAACAATTTTTTGTTATATACATCCATGGGTATGTATTTACACACACACACACACACACACACACATATATATATATATATATATATACAATGTAGACAGTACACACACATATACCATGCAAACAAAAACTTTTACAGATGCAACTAATCGCAATTAATCATTTGACAGCACTATTTAAATATTTATTTACTTAATTATCTTTTTATTTATTTGACTTTTTTTAGCTACATGAAAGAGTCTATGAGCTATGTGGCTCTATGCAACTAAAATCTGTGAAATGATGCAATGCTGCAAGCTACTGTAGTAAGTCCTGTCTGATTTAGCGATAAACTCATCACAGCGCTTCAGGAGGAATGTCCTGGACTCCCGAACAGGACAGGAGTTAATACACGACTATGGAGGTAATAGACGGAGGTACATACTGGAACACAGGTGGGAATTCAATGCCAAGGGCGTTTCTGGAGCGTCCATAACAAACAGCTCTGATTTCAGCATTACAAAGACAGCGAGGCTACAGAGACGACAGCGAATCAACAGTCTCTTTATTTCAGCTTGTGTATAAGGATGGGCCACTATGTAAACAGAAGATTATCACAACCAAGCCAAATCATAAATATCTTTTAGAAAGACACAAGTAAGAATCCTGCTTCAAATAATGTCTGTCATTTTCAAAGAAACGCCTCTCGTGACTGGAAACGGTGTAAATGGAAGTAAGTGGTGTAATCTAGTGTTTCTTTATAATTTCAATTTTAGGGTGTGTTAATTACATAAATAGCTGATCAAAGCAAGATCAAAACCATCTAATAACTCATTACACAGTACTTGCCAAGAGTTCATAAGGCAGTTAGGGCTGCAGCCAACAACTAGCATAATTTGAATACTTAAAAGAGTAAAAAAAGAGGTCACACTTTAGTTTGGGCACTAATTCTCACTATTAACTATGACATTTGGCTCAGTAAACTCCTAATTTGCTTCTTATTAATAGTAAGTAAGTTTAAGTATTGGGTGGATTAAGGGACCTAAAATATGCTCATGCAGAATTGGAGCCATTAATGTTTGCTTTATAAGTACTAATAAACATTTAACATGCCAGTAATATGATAAGCAACTAGGTAGCAACAAAAAAATGGGTCCTTCGAATAAAGTGTTACCAAATTATATGTTAATAATGCATTGTAATGTGTAAAATGTAATAATAATGAAAGTCAGTGGTGACAGACAGAACTGGCAGAATACTTTTCTAAGCATAGTAAAAGTCTTCCATTAAATACAGGATTGTGATTCATTCAGTTGAACAGACATTATATTTTTATCAAAATGCTTAGTCTCTTGAATGCAGTGAATGGCTGCCGTCAGAATGAGAGTCCAAACAGCTGATAATCATATTACAATAATCCACAGTACTTCAGTCCATCAGTCAACATCTGGAGACAAAAGATTATATTAAGATGTTTTTTTTTACTCCAAACCCTAACTTTTAGCTAAAATATGAGTCCATAATCCATAATTACGCTTCCTCCAGTGAAAAGTGGTCGGAAACGTGCACAGATCAAGCACCGTTTACAGGCCAAAACAGTTCGGAGCAGCCCTGAACAGATCTTTAGAGATGGACTTTATTGTTGATTAGGGACTATTAATGCACTATTTATCCAGAAGTAATGGTTTAGCAGAAAAAAAGTGTCTTTATGGTGCATGTTTTTGCAAGATGTTAACGGAAGGACTGGACTGCTGTGAATTATTGTGATGTTTTCATAAGCTGTTTGGACTCTCATTCTGAAGGCACCCATTTACATCCATTGCTGAGACACTAATGCAGAGACACATTTCTCCAGATCTGATGAAGAAACAAACTCATCCTAATCTTGGATGTACTGAAGGTGAGCACATTTTCATTTTTGGGTAAAGAATTCCTTTAAGTTGTCAATTTATATATATATATCATTTTGGCTGATATTAATCAGTTTTGTAATTGCGGGTCATAATGAGTGATATGGAATTGTGTTAAAAACTGGTGGTTCTGTTTATTTAGAAAGGACATATAAAAGGTTAATTGTGATTTGTGTTCCACTGAATGTTTGTTGATGCAATCACACGTCTCAGGTGTGAGTAATGACTCATTTAGTCGTTGCTCAGGAGGTGCGTGAGAGCTCGTTCCGCTTCATTTCACCAATCATTCCACCTGCCGTCAGATTACAGCTATCAGATGAACGGCACAAATCACTTTTATATAAACATCTGCAGACATTTAAAATATGAGGCTGCGCAGCAACACCCTGACTTTGAATGAAAGAGTTCTTGAACGCATCTCATGAGATCGATATGAGAAAATATGCGTTTGATGGGCAGATGTGTGACGTCCTTTCACCTTGAAACACTTCCTGTTTGCTTTTGTGAAGAACTATGCGGATCAGACGAGGAAAATAAGAGCAAGTCATGATGACGTAAAAAGGGCTTTTACATTCCAAGCCCGTACTTAAAGAGACTCATGAAATGTTTGGCCAGCCATCATCTTTACAGCGAGATTGTAAGTCAGATGGAACCCTTCTTTGAAACACCTGCCAAAGGATTGAGCGGGCTGATGTGAGCGCCGTCTGACAACACATACTTTCAGTGACAAGACTAAAGAAACAAAAACAAAGCCACGGCAAACAGTCGTCTCACGCACAGAACAACCTACCTGAAAAGCCCATAGAACACAAGACCAGTTAGTTAAGGGGATGAAGACAATAATACCATTAAAAAAACTTGTTTGCATTGCATGGCAAGATATTTTGAAGGCTTATGTGCATCTGCGTTTTTTTTTTTTTTTTCTGCAGTGAAATGCACTGAGAAATTTAAACAAACAGAACATGCTCCTGTAAAATCAAGACTTTTTGAGTGGTGCTTGTAAAGCTCGCCACGATTATGTGTTGTAGGCGGTTGCTAAAATCTTGTAATGTGGTTTGCTAATGTTTAAAGAGCTTGAACAAAGAGAAAGGGCCTGGTCTTCTTGATGTTGCACAAAGCAAATCTGCAGGAACGGACAGTTTTAGCAGTGTGGATTGAGAACGTCAGCTGATCATCAATCATAACTCCAAGGTTATGGCTTTTTTTAAGGAGTTATGGTTGATGAGCCCAGCTTTATGGTGAAATTGTGATGAAACCATCATTAGGTTTTATGGAACCGCAAGCAGTTCTGTCTTTGGCAAGGTTGAGTTGAAGGTGATGGTACTTCATCCAGCAAGACATGTCTGGTAGACAAGCTGAGATGTGAGCAGCTATCATCAGGGGGGAATGAGAGTTGAGTGTCATCTGCATAGCAGTGATATGAAAAGCCATGTTTCTGAATGACAGAGCCTAGTGATGCCATGTAGACAGAGAAGAGAAGCGGTCCAAGAACTGAGCCCTGAGGTACCCCAGTAGTTCGATTTTTTTGACTCGGACACCTCAGCCCTCCAAGATTCCTTGAAGGACCTATCTGAGAGGTTAGACTCTAACCAACGGATGGTGGTTCCTGAGATGCTCTTTGTCAAAAGTGTTGACAGGAGGATCTGGTCGTTAACTAAATCAAAATTTATAGAAAGATCCAGCAAGATAAGTATGGATGAATCCATTCTCGCCAGTCTTTGGGCTTTAACGACTGAGGGCAAGACAAATTCATGTTGGATGAATGTTCATTTCTGAAACCAGATTGGTTAGTGTCGAGGAGGTTAAGAAAGGCAGAGACATGGTTGACTACAACTCATTCAAGTGTTTATACAATGAAGGGAAACCTGTATTTCTCTAACAGAGATTGGATAAGGATGGGTTTCTTAAGTAGTGGGATTATACGAGCTATCTAAATGCTGAGGGATAAACAGCAGCGTGAAGGGATAAGTTAATGATGTGAATGAGTGCAGGTACAACTGCAGGAGAAGGAGATGAGATGGAATAGGATCAAGCGGACAAGTAGTAGGATAAATAGAAAAGATCATTTTGGAGACTTCTGCCTAGAGAGTGATTTAAAATAAAAGCTTAATAATTACTTTTAATCTAAGCTGGATTGTTGGATATAGTAATTACATAAATAATATCTAATAATTCTGGAACAGTGTTGTGAATAAGTCAGAACTTTTATGAAGAATATTTCTTTTGGTTTTGAGACTTTAATCTTTGCAGCAGATCTCAGTAGAGTTAACAGAGCTTGTTGACTGTCACGACTCACAAGAGAGATTATAGTAAATAGTAGCTGCTCACATCAGTTATGCGGTCCTGCATGTGGCTCAAATGTTCTGATCCAAAGGAGAAAAAAAGATCTGATGTCAGTTAATTAAAATCTGAAGGATGAACTTGCCTCGACTGTGGTTAGACTTTCCAGT
This sequence comes from Enteromius treurensis, assembly GCA_032275025.1. NCBI lineage: Eukaryota > Metazoa > Chordata > Actinopteri > Cypriniformes > Cyprinidae > Enteromius > Enteromius treurensis. The sequence continues at coordinate 3,995,105 of JAUCMU010000042.1, read as the reverse complement.
AATATCGGCATCACCTTCTCTGATATAATCACTGCCTTTACAGTACAAGTTGATGTTGGTAAGAAAGCTGCTTATTGGTTTACAAACACAATCACTGACTACTGACTGTTATTTATCATCATGTACTTTGAAATCAGTAACAGATTACAATTTGTAAGTACTCTACCCAGCACTGCTCTGTTTCGGTGTAAAATTCATTCTTCTGAGACCTGCAAAAACATGAAAGTAAAGGTCCTGGACACCATCTGCAGAGCCAGCGACAAACACAAGTCCCCAGAGTCACCTCTGTGTTATTCAACAGGGAAGTTCAGTCAAAGAGCCTGTCCTGTGGCCTGACTTTAACCTGTCTGGAGCTGGCAGAGTTGCTGGCCAGTAGAGGATGTTTTCCTTTCCTCGTCAAGTTTTTGTAGTCCTGAAGGAGGGGCGAGTTTGTAGGACGAGGGGCTTTCTATTCTGGTCTCTCAGACAAGGAGTCTTTCTCTCTGGGGGGCCTTTGGTGTGAGTTTGACCCACAACTCAGGGGTGACGCGGCCAGAGGAAGGTCACATGAGCAGGCTTGTAAGAAGAGGAAGGAAGCTTCATCTCATGATGCACACTTACTTTAAAAACCTCTTCCCTTTGACCTTATTGTCGCTGCATACGGCCAGAAATGATGGCACAAATAGCATACCTTCTACACGTCGGCAAGAAAGCCAATAAAACTAAGTTAATGTTTTTCTTTTATGCCCAGGCAGCGAAAGGCAAACACCAGGACTCAATAGAGAACAATGGAGGAAGCTGTACTCACCGAAGGGGCGGTTCAGATGAAAGCACTTCCTGTTCTCTGACCCGATGTCATTCCTGTGACGTCACCTTCTGTGCAGCATCAAAACACACCATTCTTAAAGTGATCTACGTAGATCCAGTCTGAAAATAACTGCCAGACAAATAGCCAGTCAAGACATCTTTAAAAAACACAAGAGCGGAAGTGTGAAGTATAAATGTAGACAGGCGTTAAAGACATACTCCAAATCACTGAGGGTGCTCAAATAATATGTATGACCATGGACCACAAAACCAATCACAAGACATTTTTTTTTTAAATTGAGATTGATACATGAGCTTTCCATAGATGTAGGGTTTTTAGGACCACTTGAATATCTGGAATCGGATGGAGCAAAAAATCAAGTATTAAGAAAATCATAAACTGCATATTGCTGCAAAGGCATATTGCTAATCAGTTTTGATATTTCATGGAGCATATAATCTTTACTTAATAAGCTAATGATTTTGGGCATAAAGGAAAAATGTAAATTAGCGCTTAGCACTTCTTAAAGTCCATTGAGACATTGTAAAATGAATCCATATGACGTTTAATCCAAATTAGTATCTGCTGTACAAAGATCTCATTGATCTCAGGCAGCAGAATTTCAGTATAGAAATATCAGCATCTGCCACAAATTAGATTTTTTAAGTAAATTTAGATCTCTAAATATATTCATGTACAGTATATATATATATATATATATTTATATATATATATTCTGAAAACTCCTGAAGACTGATATTGAAGAAGGCACTCGATCCAAAGCAAACCCTTGGTGAGATTTCACTGAACTCACACCATTACACGTAACCTTCTCAAGGCTTGTCTTCAGTTATTGCTCTTAAATTGTTGTCAGTGTTGAAGGGAATCACTGCATAGTTGGAATTCCTTCACGTCGAGCAGGTAATCGGATGAGCACAGGTGCTCTTCCTTCAAAAACATTTGGTTCAGGTCAACGCCTCTCCCGCGAACACAAAAATGCTCCAAGTACAGCTGACTACCATTCTCCTTAAGATATGAATATGTTATTTCGGAATGTTTTTAAACACCTAGTTTCTTCAAGTATTGAGAACTTTTCTTTTCAGTCATGTAAACTTTATATTTCCTTCGATCATTCTGAAAACGAGAATTTTACCTTTGAATCTCAATGTTTAAAACTGTTTTTGATGTTTAAAGAACCTTTAAAGGAACATTCCATCATTTTGAAACTGATAAATTAATATATTTTAAACATTGACTATTAACCATGACTTTTCCCTCAAAAAATTCCTAATTAATAGTTAGTAAGGGTAGTACTGGGTAGGATGACTAACCTTGCAAAGTAGTAAATGTTAATACATTTTTCTCAGTGTAGAAAACTCAGAATGCTATTTCTGTTGCACCCAACATAATGCCAAAAAAAAAAAAATGTTTGGTATATTTTTTATGACATCTTTCATTTCTTGGGACAGGTCACTAGAATATTACAACGGCTCTTGTATTCAACACATGTCAGTGGGTTGAAATATAAAATACAGTGCCAGTCTCTTGTGCTTACAGTTCAACAGATGGAGCTAGGTTCCTGATTGAAGTTCAACACTAGAATTCGCCAGTAAATGTGAGAATCCAGCACTATGCAATGTTGAATCTAACACACTAAACACAATTTGAGAGAAAAAGGAAAGAGCACCAACATGTAACTTTTTTTTTCTTTTGCACATCTGTTGTTTGTTACCCTTTCAGTCGAATCACTTCGACGTTACATATGGGAACTCGCCAGAGAGACCGATTTGCCTTTGAGCTT
>JAUCMU010000042.1:3963819-3992417 GCA_032275025.1 Enteromius treurensis | reverse complement strand
ATATATATATATATTTATACATATATAAAGGTTTCTGAGTTGATTTGGAAATTTTAAAAGGTAGAAAAAGTTTGAGATTTGAACCGGGATCAAGTGCGTCAAAATGAGTTTTGCCCACATTTGATATTCTTTTGTAAGATTGTCTATTTCGAAAACACGTTGGTGGGCGGAGTTAGTACAAATAGCCTCTGCCAACAAGTCGGGCTATCTGCACTTAGTATAAATAGACACTAGTTTGAAATGGTTAAATGCAGTTAAGAATTGTATTTGCAGGTAAAATTTCCTTTAATTCTCTACTTTTTGCACCGATCATCTGCAATCGAAATGCAATGTTTCAAAACGATTCATGGACAGTTACAGCTTCACTCATGTTTTTTCTCTCGACGCACAGGACACAATGGACGCTGTGCACAAGAACCTGGAGCGAAGCCGTCAGCTACAGACGACGCTGCGGGCGTTCGAGGCTCGTGACCGTTACCTGCTGGAGGACAACCTGTGGCGGGTTTCCTTCTGGTCCTGTGTCAGTCTGCTGGTCATAGTCAGCGTGGCTGTCACCCAGATCTACACATTGCGCAGATTATTCAGGGACAAACACAGAGTTAGCACATAGCAGAGATGAACTGGAGAGGGACGATGCTGGAACACTATATGTTGACCTAAATGAGGACATGTGGAAACAAAAAAACATCCCTCTAGTTTATGCTAGAATTAAAGTGTTTGGATCTGATGGTTTATTTCTAAGAGTTTTCCGCTAACACTGCTGAACACTAAATTTACTTGAAGTACTGTAGAAGCATTTGAATGTAATTTTGTACTTGACTTTTAAAACACTGTGGTTAACATAATTTATGAGACTTGCAAAATAAATACCGTTGCGATTAACATGTCTTACGGATTTATAAATAAAAATCCAATTGAACATTTTGCTTTGAATGGTTTATTATGCAGCGCATTAGCATCTCATTTGGAACAAATGCAGCTCAGGCTTATGTGGCATAGCAAGAGCGAATGCAGAATGAATTAAAAACTCATCTGGGTTATTGATGTTACATTTCAAGTCAATCGCTGACTGCAGTGAATCGAGTTATTACTGTACTGTGGGAATCAGAATAACATTGTTTCATAACAACACTTTCAAGATTGTTGTCATTAATCTCTGTTTTCTACAGGTTGATCTGTAGGTTAGTGTTTCTTATTTTCTACCATCACCCTGCAATAATATACAAATATAATTATTAAACAAAGCCAAGTAAAAATTATGTACACGCATATTCATTTCAAACTACCTATAAATAAGATTCCATAGAGTTCAATGAAAGAATTCACAGGCGTGAGGCTTAGTTAATGACTCAAATATTCATCTTACATCATTTATTCAGAACACATTTGGCACACTTGTAAATCAACTTTTGCAAGCTGGGTCATTATCAAGCAATCACGTCCTGCTCCTGATCTGGCAGGAGCCACTCATTCATATTAACTCCCTGGATGCATTGGAATTTGCTTTTTTATGCCCTTGACTTGCTAACTTCCCTCTATCTTTTTTGGATATATGTCATTGCTCACAAGAGTGTTTACTACTGTTGGGAACTTTGCAATTGGTTGAATTGAAACATCCAAAGCTGTTGATCATTTGAACTTCTGAGAATCACATGTTTGGGGCGACAGCCTGTCCATTAAAACTTTCCTTGGCCACTTTACAAAGTACTTCACTTTACTTCAAAATGGGCAGCATGGATTCCCCTGAGAGGAAGCGTTTAGGAAAGTTTGCAAATGGGTGTCTGAAAGTCAAGGGGAACGCACCTCCTGTAGTCCCCTGATGTAATTTTGTAGACCAAAACCTGGAAATTAACTTGGCAACTACATGTCAACAAGCGTTCATTAGAGTATTAGTAGACTATCTGCTTAATAAATTCTAACGCTCTAACCCTAAACTTTCCCTTACAGTCTACTCTGAGTTTGCAGACATGTAGTTGCAAATGAACGAGAACTATGTGACACGTAGCTACTTATAGTTAATGTCTAAAGTGGACTATCAAAATAAAATCGAACCAAAAATTCTATTTGAAACCAGGGTGATGCCTACTTATGGGTTGGCCTACAAAAATACAGCATGTCATTACTGCATTCTACTTGATTTATTTAACTTTGTACTTCCATTGTCAACTTCATTATATAGTTTTTAATCTATAATATCAATGACTCCAAGTCATTCGTTTTACATTGTAACATTATTTCAGATTCACCATCCTTCCCAGTGCTTCCCACCTGTTTAAAATCAAAGTTTGTGCGTTTGTGAGCTGGTTTAAAAAGGTTCAACACTCAATACACTTTATTAGATTTATTCTATAGAGAAACCTAATGGGGAAAACAACTACTAGAGCCTAGACTGCTCAAAAAAGGTAGGTCAGCACCTTTTTCAAATCAAGATGAGAGCAAAGTTCAAACACGACTACTGCGCAATACCTAAAACAACCTCATCTTTGGTCAATTTAAGTTGACTTTTTTCACAATCCAATATATTGATATCCTTTGGGAACGGGCATCATGTCCTCATGGTGCAGTAGAGCGCTGTATGATGATCCTCCTGAGAGCACCGGATCGGCTTCACCACTGGTTCTCTGGCCGTCGTGGAGGTGGACGTCTGTTCAACAACCGCAACCAAAAGCACAGATCAGCAGTGAGAATCTCATATGCGTGCTGTACAGAGTCAAATATGCATGTTTACAGTAATTCGAAAGGCTCTGATGAGCTAAGAAATACAGAGGTTTCCATTATGACCGCGTACGCTGTGTGAATGTGGAAGGGGGTGGATTGATATCTCGAAAGTTGTGAAACCACTTATTATGTAGAAACAGCTGGTTTTTGATAGAAAAGCTGTAACAAATGAGCCTCGCATTACTCATCACGTCACATGCTGATAATAAAACAACAATTGTCATTAGTCACATGTGGTCTTCCATTATGACATAGGACTTCTCCTCTCTCTCTCTTTTTACTTCCACTAAGGAAACGTGCTTATGAGTCATACATAAAAGGTCAGCTTAACGGAGAAAGAAGTGGTAACGTGGTTCTTACTCCTGTTCTTAAGACCCTTAATTCTGCATGGTCTCGTGCTCCATTGTGCCTGACATGACTCAAAACAGTGTCCTTAATTTTCGAATTAATGCATGCTAGAAGTAAATACTTTGATGGGGGTTTAAACAGCTATGCAGCAGTAGGCTACTCAATTTTTAGTCGTTGTGCCATGACTTGTGAGTTTGGATTCCTTTCAACATTTTTAGTTGAAGAGCGAGGGTAATGAGACTATTAACTATATCAGTCTAGAAACCGTAAATAATGGATAATCCATACTTAGCTTCTTGCTAAAACTTACATGCATATTTATCAAAGATGTATCAAGATTCAATTCATATAACTCAAATGTATGGACTACCTCATTACGTGCACTCAAAATAAATTATTCATTGGATGAACTCAATTTAATTGAAGGCAGGATTTCCATCCAATAAATATGTGTAGCCCCAACTCATAAAAAATAAATGAATGGGATTAAAATGAATTGAGTTGGGTCAACTCAATTTGTTCAAATAAAGTTTTAATGAAAATGATACATTTTATGCTTGTTGCACTCAAAGTAAAACATTTAACTGAAAATTAAATGAATAGGGAGACATCATTTTACACTTAAAAAATAAAAAAAGATGTTTGATTTACTTATCCTTAGGCATTAGCCAACTTCTTATGCAAAACATAAGATGGTTTGGATACATTGCACGGCATGCCCAGAGTTTTTTTATCATTATTATTATTAAAATAACTTTGTTTTAGCAGATACCTAAGCACATGGTCTACACTTTACCACAATGGTAATGTGACACAGAGTCGGCAGACATTTGATCCATTTGCAGGCTGTTTAATATAACAATCGTGGTCGTACAGGAAAAGTGTTCAGACGGGTGCTAACAACAGTGAAGGGGACAGAGCAAAACAGTACCGTAAACCAGGCAGAAGATCAGGGTATCAGGCAGATATCAAAACCAGAAGTCCAGGTGGAGATCGGGGAAACAGGCAAGATTCAGCATTTTGATAAACAATCCAAATCGGTTACACAGTCCGTTCAAAGAAATCCAGGGAGAAAAGCTCAGAGTTGTTAGCTAGAACAAAACTTTGCGTTGAACTAGCTTCAGCGTTCGCCTTAAAAAGGCCAAAGCCAGCGAAAGCCTGGGGCGGACTTCCACGGGGAGTTCATGTGAAAGCGGTCCGGGTAGGAACTAAAATTCCGGCGAAGGTTCCCGCTGACGGTGGTCGGACAGCGCCACAGAGGACCGTCCGGTAACCTGTAACCCCCAAAAATACCAACATAGCAGAAGGTCTTTTAAATACAAATATAAAATAGCATTAAACAATTACAAGTCTCCCAATTTAATCATCTTAATAAACATGCCTAAAATAACATTTTATTTCAAGATTTATATACTTATCCTGCCCTGTGCAATGCATGATGGGAAGAGGAAATTCACTTCCTACTTACATAATTAAAATCATTTGTCTTCTTTTAAAATGAAAATATTGAGTTGAAACTAAACAAAACTGTTTCAAGTCAGTTTAACACAATGCAGTTGTTTAAATAGGGAACCAAACATAATTGTGTTAAATGAAAATATTTTTTTTAAATCAAATGAACAGTGCTGATGAATCATTTTTTTGAGTTTAGATAACTATCTCAACACACCTGAACACAGTGACACAATTACAGAAACTAGGTCACACACACAGAGCACATGAAGAATGAAAACACAAGCAAACAGCCAGGGGCGTGACAGCCAGCACATTTGTTATACTAATACGTTTTTAGGTTAAGTCTAAAAATTGCATAACAAATGCATATTTTTGTCCCAGAATCTACATGAAATGTATTCTTATAATATAATTAAAAACCTTTTTCTCTAGGAATGGAGATACTAAGCCCGTCTGTTCGTGACATCTTCTCCACTCTTGGCGTGTGTCTGTTCTTCTCTGTGGGGTATATGATGCTTCCGCTGGCTGCTTACTTCCTGAGAGACTGGAGAATGTTGCTGCTGGCCCTCACCGTCCCTGGATTCTTCTGTGTACCCCTCTGGTGGTAGGTGTCTGCTATGGGCCATATAATTATTTAACAATACACCAGACATGAGAAGAGCTATTTTGATGCAGTCATGTACCTATAATGAACATTAGCACAAATGTACATTTGAGTAAGACAGGCGTGTTGTAACACCTTTAAAATGCACAGAAGTTTTACTGTAAATTAAGTAAATGACATTGGTTATGTTCTAAAAAATTGACCCACAGTTGTCCTATCTATTCAAAAGATGTTTGGCTCTGGCATTGCTTGATATTTACCTTTCAAAGACAAAATAGGTTACTATGGTCTTATCATTTTCTTTCTGGATTCTCATAAAAGCCTCTACATGGGAGATGCAGGTTTGAGTTTGTGACTTCGACATTTCTTTTCCTCTCCAAATTTTATTTGAACTTGGCTATTTCTGTAAAGTAAAGGGTAACGAAAGAGTCGTAGGTATGCGGATCCATTTGCAGCATTTATTAAATACTTGTAGTCAGACAGGCAGTGGTCATAAACAGCAAACAGGAACAGAGAGGGCAAAACAGAGATGTGAAAAAAACGAACAGAAGTCGGGGCAGGCAGCTAACCCTGGGGCAGGCAAATAATCCAAGTCACAAAGGCAAGCGGTAGAAATTCAGGCAGAATCAAACAGTCTAGGGTCAAAAACAGAAAACAACAATGAAAGTAGGGAAATGCTCAGAAATGCTAGCAGGGGCAAAACAAGACTTTGTTACACCTGTGCCGGTAATCAGTTCCAGGTACGGGGTGTTATTGGAAATGGAGTCTGTGAGTGTGGTCCTTTTTTGGCTGGAGTGCCCTCTGGCGGAGCTTGCGGGAACTCCAGCTGAATATCATGACATAAAGAGACAACATTTACATTATTCATTTAGCAGAAACATTCTTAAAAATGGGACTTACAAATGAGGAACATTGTAACAAATGTATTATTAGATGCATCATGAAGATCATTGAAAATCGTATTGTTCCATTTTATGAGCTCATCTTCATCACTGAAATCAATCATTTATGAGTAGTTGTTGTTGGTAGGTTTATTCCAGAGTCTCCGCGATGGCTGCTGTCTCAGGGGAGAGTGGACGAGGCTGAGGTCATTCTGAGAAGGGCTGCCCAGATGAACGGGGTTAAGGCCCCTGACGTCATTTTTCCTGGAATTCAGGTGAAATCTGTGTTGTGTTCCATTACCAAAAGGAAAAGGAAAGCATTGTCATGTTCTCAGAGACTGTTCGTCAATCCTGATGCATGTCTGATTGGGGTGATAATTTAGTGCTGCCTAGAAAGTTGTGTTAAGGAAGTACAGGTTGAACAGTAAACAGTGAATGTTTGCAAAATCTCAAGAGCTAGCGTATTCATTTAACATCACATTTTGGCGACGAGAATGGCTGATTTTTCACTACCTCCACCGCCGCCCTTCCTTGCTCTTCCAGGAGATCCCCCGATACCATGGCTTCACTCCTTTGCAACATATCTAATTGCAGCTGGCCTCAACACGGCTCGGAAGAAAGCGCTTCTTCAACATTGCCTGGGCGCGGAGGGACAGCGCATGCTCATAACAATAAACAACACCGCCGACGCCTCTTATGACCGGTGTGTAACTCTCTTAAATGAACATTTTGCGGCTCCACAGAGTGTTTTGCTGCGGCGGTTTATATACCGGCAAAATCATTTCGCAAGTGTCTGCCGTTCAGCTCCAAATAGGACACAACCCCGCACCAATCAGTCTTCACCTGCTATCATCCACAATGTTTCTTCAGGTCAGGTGCCGTTTAAATCATGCACTGTCAAGTTAAATGATGTGTGTGTGCCATTGCTGCTGGATACGGGGGCCAGCGTTTCCTTGCTAAATGAAAACACCTACAATCAGTTTTTTAGCAAGCATCCCCTAGCCACACCCTCTACTGCCTAATGCGGTTATGGCGATTCTACAATTGCACTACTGGGGTCACTTTCATTGACTGTTGTCTTTGGGAAAATAACGCTACCTTCTTTTGCCTTTCATGTGGCCCACAAAGGAGTGAATTAGATGGGGTTGGACTTATTCTCTGCGCTGGGGTTCACCCTAGTGGACACCCTAGAGGGGGCAGCTATCTTAACGTTGACTGCACCATGGCGGCAGCAGCAGCGGCCAACACTGTTCAAGGGATTGGGCTGTCTTACTTCATTCATGCATCAGTCCCTAATTGACCATTCCATCACTCCGGTCATTCAGCCACTGCGCCGCGTTCCATTGGCCCTGCGGGAGGGGTTGTCATCAGAACTGCAATGCCTGCGGAGCGCTGGCATCAATGAGCCGGTGGACGCATCGCCCTGGGTGTTGAACCTGGTGGTGGCAACAAAAAAATCTGGGGCTTTACGCATCTGTGTGGACTTCAATAATGCAGTCATCCCTGATAAGTACCCTCTGTCAACAACAGAGGAGCTCACAGCTCCATTTTATGAATCTGACAGCTTTCGTAACACATGAGAGGGTCTTTCGATTTTCCAGGATGCCCTTTGGTCTTATCTCCGCCCCTTCATGCTTCCAAAAGGTCATGACCACAGTACTAGCAGGGATACCAGGTGTTGTCATTTACCTTGATGATATTGTGGTGCATGGATCTACAGCAGACATTCACAACGAGTGTCTCAACAAAGTTTTCGACGCATTAGGAAAGCACAATCTCACATTGAATGCCGAAAAATGTCTGTTTGCTGCACCAGCCACTGAATTTGTGGGGTTTAAGCTGTCAGAACAGGGAATCTCTCCACTACAGTCAAACGTAGGGGCCATTCAGTCTATTCCAGACCCAACCTCACCCGCCCAGGTGGCTTCCTTCCTAGGGATGACTGGTTACTATTTAAAGTTCCTTCCAAGGTATTTAAACACCACTGCTCCACTGCGCCAGCTACTTCGGAAAAATGAGCCCTGGGTGTGGACACAGGAATGTACAGAGGCAATGCAAAATCTGAAGGCCCAACTCATCTCGCCCCCTATTCTGTCACATTTCAGCACCTCCTGTAAAACCATGGTCACCTGCGACGCATCAGCCACGGCCATTGGAGCTGTACTTTCCCAGGAGCAGAATGGGGTAGAGAGGCCCATAGCCTTTGCCTCTCGGGCCCTTGGCCCAACAGGGCAACGATATTCAGTGGGTGAAAGGGAAGCCCTGGCATGTATGTGGTCATGTGAAAGGTGGCACCTATACTTGTATGGCCGCCCTTTTACATTGAGGATGGATCATCATGCCTTAGTAGCACTACTGGTATCTTCAGGTACAGGTCATAGACCATTGAGATTACATCACTGGTATGATCGTCTCCGTCAGTACAACTACAAGCTTCAGTTCACACCAGGCCGGGAAAACGTAGTGGCTGACCTTTTGTCTCACTCTGTCCTCGTGCAGGGAACAACAGAGGCCATTTACCATCCCGAAACAGACATCATCCAACTCCTACACACACCCCTGTAGAGCATTGTATCATTACAGGAGCTCAAAACCGCTTCAGAGCAGGACCCTATCCTCTCCCAGCTCCGTACTTACATCAGAGAGGGCTGGCCCGCACAGGTTTCAGGGGAGTTATCAGCATTTGCTCAAGTTAAGGATGAACTATCTTGCTGGAATGAAACGTGCGTGGCACGTGGGCTGTGCACTGTGATCCTGGAGCCTCTTCGTGTGCGTGTACTCAAAATGGCGCATGAGAAGCATCTGGGCATAGTGAAGCTAAAACAACGTTGCAGAGAAAGGGTCTGGTGGCCAGGCATCAACGGCGAAATCGAACTTCTAGTTAAGGACTGTCCCGCCTGCCTTGTGAGTGGTAAAATGGGCAATCCACACCCCCCACCCCTCCAACCATTGAACTGGCCCACACATCCTTGGCAGCATCTGCAGCTGGATATCTGTGGAGAGATTCACGGGGTCCCCCACAATCAGCGGTACCTAGTAGTAGCATATGACTTGTACTTTAAATGGCCAGAACTAACCACCACTGGCTCAGTCAGCTTCCAAATTGTTGTGGACTTTCTGGACTCTACATTCTACATTTACGGTTCTACATTGAACTCTTTCCATCAAGCCATCCGCCTTACATGGCTACACTATCGGGCCTCACAGCATAGCACCACTTGGGTCTCTCCTGCCTCCCTCATGCTAGGCGGGAAACTGTATAGACTCTGTCCTAGTATGCCTCAGAGACTTCCCCGAGGGATAAAAAAACACATCATTCGCCAGCAACGTCGGATCAAACAGCGCTTTGACAAGTTGTGTTCCATTACTGAAAGGAAAAGGAAAGCATTGTCATGTTATCAGAGACTGTTCGTCAATCCTGATGCATGTCTGATTGGCAAATAGTGTGGGTCTTGTTGACTACACGCCATCCTTCATCTCCACCAGGTAGCCGAAATGTTGCAATACTTAAATGAGGAGGAAGGGTCCACAATCTCTGGGTTGGTTGCCATGTTTTTCTCACGTTCTTCTTCAACTAGCTCAACTTTTGCAGGCAGGCGTCACATGATTGGAAAGGTAGTCACGGGGTGTATCGCGATTCTCCCTCATCACACCTCGATACAGGATCTTTGATCTGAGTCTCACGATTTCGATTTCATATCGCGAATCGTTACAGCCCTACTGGCTCATAATTTTCTTAGATACTACATTGGTGTTCCACTAATAATACTTGGTCATCAGTTATTTAATGAAAATGATATCCAGATGTGGTTCTTTATCAAATAGCACTGGTAAGCAGAAGAGCTAAACATCAGCAGCATCAACCCTGCACCGCCTTCTGCTGGACTGACCAGGCCCAAGCTGAATTTTTGTGTGCTTATTAAAGATCTCCGTTGTGACCTAACACACACACACACACACACACTGCAGCTAAACACTATGTACTCATCTCAACAGCACAGAATGCGGCTCTCTCTTTGTCACTTTCTCTCGCATCACAGACACATACAAATAGGCAAGCACAAATAAAACGAGATATACATGTGCATACACACAAACACACACGCACATGCCTGTCACCCTCGGTTTCGTCTCAGGATGGACTCAGGCAGGGTTTTCTGCCACAGGGTTTGTTTGTGAGTGTGTGTGACACTGAGCTTAGGTTGTGTGTGTGGTACATGCTGTAGGCTTGTGCATTATGTAAATGGAGAGGGATTTCGGCAATGCCTTTATCCAAACTCAAAAACACACATACACTCACTTTTACACGCTTGTTAAAAAAACGTGCACTGGGGACCAAAAGCCACATTTGAAATTCTGGGATTCAACATTTAAAACCTGGAAATGAGGTAAATGTTTGAGGGGAAAATATAAAGGAGTGTTTTGGTGTGATGAGTAACAAGCGTATTTGAGATGTTGTATTAGGTTTCATTACTAACTCAAACTTAAAACTCAAAATGCCTCTTGGATCATCTTAACTCATGATGGAGAACATGATCATCAGATCTGATTAAAATATGTCTATGCTGTATATGTGTATATGCTAGTGCAGGATCCCATATACAATATTTTGCAAAAGTTTTAAATCAGTACATTTTTTTCGTTGAAATGGATACTTTTGTTCAGTTTTTTTTCTGCTGTTCTATACTTTTGTACTTCTATGTACATAATGTTCATTTAAAAATTCAGCACACTGTAAATATCATTAATAATTAATTAGAAATGTTACTTAAGCATCAAATCATCACATCAGAATTATTTCTGACGGATCATGTGATGCTGAATGAAGCTGAAAATTCTTCTTTGTTATGACAGGAATAAATTACATTTTAACATTATATTTAACAAGAAAAATGTCATTTTAATAATGATTCACAATTTTAGTGCATTTTGATTAAATAAATGCAGCCTTGGAGAGCATGCAACAATTATTTGAAAAATGTTACCGGCCCTAAACCTTTAAATGGTAGTCTGGTGCATTAGCATTTATATTCAAATATATAAAAATGGATGTGTGAGGAAGTGAGTGTTGCAACAAAAGAGCAAATGAGGAAGGAATATGTGATGTGACATAGAAACACAGTGAGAGATGCCAGCTGGACTCTGCACTGATTTTGTGGCTATGTTTGAGAGGAAGAGAGAGAGATGAAGGGAGGGAGATTGACAGAGAAGCTAGAGCAGCGGATTCTGCTAATTACAGCTCTCTGGAAATCATAATTATGCCTTTCAAATGTTGTCAGGAAAGAGAGAGGGGGGGAAAAATCTCTTTCTTTTTGCTCAGTGTTTTGTGGTCCACTACATTCAAACGGCAGCATATACTGGTGCCACCGTCTGAATTCAAAGCTTTATCTGTTTGAGGCCAAGAGCATGTGTGTGACATTCATTGTGTGGACGCGTGTATTTCTGGTGGAATATTGCGTGCGTATAACCACTTGAAAAATAAGTCTGCCTTTTCAGGGCGTGCTGGTCATTTATTTTGAGCTCCATTGAATTAGACAGATTACACACTGTCACACAGACATTTCTTTGGAACATGAAAATGTGATGGAATGAGGTTGCATGAGGCTTTAGGACTGAAGTGTCCGCGCTGAAACATCTCTGAAGTGCTTTTGTGTAAGTTTTAAAGAAACAGGAAATTAAAGATATAGTTCACCTAACAATGGAGATTCTGTCATCATTTACTGGCTCTTATATTGTTTCAAACCCACTGGATTTTCCTTAAAATAAAAAGAGGGTTTTTTTGTGCAATGAAAATGCAAAAATGCCTAATAGTCTGTAGAACATGGTATCATCTATAGGCCTTTTGAAATATAAGTTTAAGAGCTGTGCTCTGGTAATCCCTGCACATATCCAGATTGTGTTGTGATCAGTTAAGAATGAAAGAACAGTATGGAAGAAACTATTATTTTAGAATTATTCATGTACTGCTTTACTGGAGTGTGCAATAGTGTATACTAAGTTTCTAATATTTTGAACATGCATATGATACATATAAATGTTTATTTGCAAAAAAACTGATTTTAATTCATTTTCATAAATCATGTTTTTATTGTATCATGTCATTTATAGAAATGCATCATGAAAAAAACATTGGTTTTTGAAAATTGTCTTCTATACATATATATACAGTACAGGCCAAAAGTTTGGACACACCTTCTCATTCAGAGTGTTTTCTTTATTTTCATGACCATTTACATTGGTACAGTAGATTCTCACTGAAGGCATCAAAACTATGAATGAACACATGTGGAGTTATGTACTTAACAAAAAAGGTGAAATAACTGAAAACATCTTTTCAGTTATTTCAGAGCTTCAAGAGGTGGTCACCTGAAATGGTTTTCCAACAGTCTTGAAGGGGTTCCCAGAGGTGTTTAACACTTGTTGGCCCCTTTGCCTTCACTCTGCGGTCAGCTCACCCCAAACCATCTCGATTGGGCTCAGGTCATCTGCCGCAGCACTCCATCACTCTCCTTCTTGGTCAACTAGCCGTAACACAGCCTGGAGGAGTATTTGGGGTCATTGTTGTCCTGTTGAAAAATAAATGATCGTCCAACTAAACGCAAACAGGATGGTGTGGCATGTCGCTGCAGGATGCTGTGGGAGCCAAGCTGGTTCAGTGTGCCTTCAATTCTGAATAAATCCCCAACAGTGTCTCCAGCAAAACACCCCCACACCATCACACCGCCTCCTCCATGCTTCACAGTGGGAACCAGGCATGTGGAATCCGTCCGTTCAACTTTTCTGCGTCTCACAAAGACACAGCGGTCTCCTCTAGAGTTGTTCTAGAGATGGGTCTGCTGCTAGAACTCTGTGTGGCATTTATCTGGTCCCTGATCTGAGCTGCTGTTAACTTGTGGTTTCTGAGGCTGGTGATTAGGATGAACTTGTCTTCAGAAGCAGAGGTTACTCTTGGTCTTCCTTTCCTTGGTCGGTCCTCACGTGTGCCAGTTTCGTTTGTAGTGCTTGATGGTTTTTGTGACTCCACTTGGGGACACAATTAAAGTTTTTGCAATTTTCCGGACTGACTGACCTTCATTTTGTAAAGTAATGAAATTTTAGGTGACTACCTCTAGAAGCTCATCGAGAGAATGCCAAGAGTGTGCAAAGCAGTACTCAGAGCAAAGCGTGGCTATTTTGAAGAAACTAGAATATAAAAGATGTTTTCAGTAATTTCACCTTTTTTTGTTAAGTACATAACTCCACATGTGTTCATTCATAGTTCTGATGCCTACAGTGAGAATCTACCGATGTAAAGAAAACACATTGGATGAGAAGGTGTGTGGCCTAGTCTGTATGTATACTATAAAATAACTACAAACGAATAGTTCGGAAATGATGTGACTAATATTTCATGTGCTGTATTATCAGCTCACATTTAATTCTGATGGACCCTAAAACACTCTGTTCTGACTTAACTTAAAATGACGTAACTTTGCATACCATTGTCAAACTAACTAGAAAATATAACTAGAATCTCTCTAATGAGAGTTAGTTGACATATAGTTGCAAAGTTACTTATAATTTGAAGACTTAAACCTTTTATCTCTCCAATCTGTGAAAAAGCGAGATCGCTGGACTGACAAGGGGCTGTTTATTTTTGGTAATAACCACGTTCACCATAAACACGCGTGCACCTGTTGGTCGAACGCTCCATAAATGCAAACCAGACCTCGGCGGGGGCTCACCAAAACAAGGAGCGCTGGGAACCTCACTCTTGTGGCTAACGGGCGGCGCTCACCTCTGTCAGGCGGGAGCTCGGGGTTAGGGAGAGGGTGACAGGGTGGGTGCCAGCAGGGATTTGGGGTGTAGAGAACTTCTCAGCCGGGCAAGAGTTCAACCCCATCACGGCAGGCCAATCTGTTCCAGACAAGCTAAATGACACATTATTGGATCCAGACCTGACATGGGCGCTGTGTATATTACATTACCAGACAGCAAGCCCACTTCAGCTCATTACCTCCGCCCACAGGGAGGAGAGCGCAATGGACACATCCAGAGAAAGACAGGAAGAAAGGCTCTCTTTTAGCCTCTCTTTCTCTCTGCCGGGAAACTGTCAGATATTCCCGAGGCTGGAGCGATTTCTCAGAACACCCAAGACTTTACCGGCCCGCAGGGATTTCTTCGTAAAGATATTAGAAACACAAGATGGGATCCCTGTCCTCCTCTTCCTCGTCCCTCCCTCCCTGCGAAGATGAAAAGGAGGGGACGGGTTGACCAGGGCAGGGTGGCGGGGGTTAACTCTTTCGTTCTGATTTCTATTAGGTTAGCTCCGTCCCGTGGGGACCGCGGAGCGTGTTATCGTGACTGGAATGAAAATTAAATTGAGCAAGACAAAGCAAATAAAGATCTTAATTCGCAAATTAGAACATTCTCAGCTATACAGATAACCAGTTTGATAGGTTTCGGTGAGCACTAACTGCCAAACTGATGAGAGTTCTCACAGGGGGTTATTTTAATTTCGACAGTCCACTTTAGACATTCTGAGCAACTGCTTCTCAAGTAACTCTCAAAAGTTTGCAACCACATGTCAGCTAACTAGTATTAATAGACTGGTGGGTTAGGGTTAGAATAAGATAATTTACGGTCAGAACAATTTATTTTGATGGCTAGTTGAAATGTATTTGCATAAACATATAGTCAGTTCGAATTTGTATTACAATGTTATTACAAAATGCGGTCCCAATTTATATTAAGTGGCCTTAACTACTTTGTACTTACATTTAAATTAATGATTTGTATATCATATGTATGTATGTATGTATGTATATACATTTATAATCCTCCATGTAAGTGCATCTGCAATTAATTTCTGTATTTACATTTTATAATTCCCATATAATTTATAATCCCATCACTTTATGAACCTGTCCCTAGCTTTACCCGTATCTCACCTCTATAGCAGCAAAAGTGTTTTGCAATATAATATGAGCACAATACTGTACGTACATTGTACTTATTTATTGTTTGATGTAAGTTCATAGTAGTTAAGGCTACCTAATATGAAGTGGGACCAGACTTTTTGTTCCTGTTGGTCACACAACTCCTGGTTACATTTTATTTTAATAGTCCACTTTAGACATACTAACTAGAAGTAACTCATAAGTGAACTAATTGTCAATAATTTGCAACACA
Organism: Enteromius treurensis; assembly: GCA_032275025.1. NCBI lineage: Eukaryota > Metazoa > Chordata > Actinopteri > Cypriniformes > Cyprinidae > Enteromius > Enteromius treurensis. Next base: position 3,977,240 of record JAUCMU010000042.1, on the reverse strand, counting down.
TGTCTATGTAATGTAATGTAACTTGTAATGTAAAGTTTCAATATTCATAAATTAATACTTATACGCATAAAAGGATTCATACTGTGTATATATATATATATATATATATATATATATATATATGTATATATCCAATTCTTTGCTAATAAAACAAAATAATTTACATTTTAGATGCTGAATTACAGTGTACCAACAAATCTGATCACTTTTGTGATTTTTATGTTGCATTTCTTTCTGAGAAAACACAAAATAAATATGAAATGATAAATAATTGTGAAATACTACAAACATATTCATTGCAAGGTTTTAAAGTGTAGTCTGAAAGTTGACTATTATATATTATAGTTTCATATTTATAAATGTGACTAAAAACAATGCCATTGATAAGACACCTGTTCAAAATAGTAACTATGCGATTTTCATTATTTACAAGGATTCATCCGCATTTGTATATGCCTTTTTTTGTTGTTTGGATGCGATTCAATCCTGATTAATCATTGCCCAGCGCTAAGAAATACATATGAATACTTATGAGGTCATGTCATAGACTTACAGTCACACACACACAAACAGTACTGTCACTCCTCTGGACAGGTGGGCTGCATATGTTTATTACACATTTGATTGAGAAGGACACAGGTATCCTCCCTCACATTCTTACAAGCCGAACACCAGGTTCTGTGTCGCGGCATGCATGCTGAGTAAATCGCATCGCTAGCACGACGCCGCTCCTGCAGTCGCATCATCCTTGTAGTGTCAGGGTGGAGATTATCTCATCTGATTTACTGCCTCATAACCTCATTCCTCGGCTCTTCAGCAGGGCCATGTGCTGCAGCCGGGTCTCATGTAGCCTCTCTCTTTGTCTCATGTAGCCACTGCCTTGTGACCTCTTTACGCTGCCTACCGAGTCTCCTCGGCTTCTCTTCTCACCTGCCAAAGGGCAAGGCTGAAGAATAGCCGGGGTCACAAATAAAGGCCTGCCAAACATACGAGAGCTACAGCTGTGGTGGTAGCCGTGTTCACAGTAGTCACTGAGTGAATATGACACGACCTGATGGGACATATGAAACAATAACAGCTGTCTGCCCATAACAGTAGAGGAGCTCCTGCTCCACATTAATGACGGACACATTTATTCTCTTGCCATAAAGAATGTTTAGCCACATATTCACCTTTTAGTGCTTACAGGGATAGTTCACCCAAAAAAATCTACGACTACAGTGATGGGTAGGTTTAGGGGCAGGGTTAGGTGTAGGTCATTCATACAAATTAAAATGAATTGGCAACTCATAAATATGTATGATTCAGCAAAAGTCGTATGAAATAGTTCAGGACACATTTAAAGGGATATAAGAGTTGAGTTCCTCTTCTGTGCAGCGCAAACAAATCATAGAACAAGGTACATCTCGACTCATAAGCGTTGCCAGATCTTGTTTAAAAGAAAATATTGCAACCTGCACTTTCTAATTTAAATAACTTTAAAGTCAATCCCAAACTAAAAGCCCAAAGAATGAAGCGTTGTTTAAAACTAAGTGGACATGGCAACCCTTTGTCTCTGATAACATTCTTACTCTTTGTCCAGTTGAATAGCTTTTTTAAAAATGGTGACTATTATATGATTAACTGTACACTGACTCTTTCTGAAAGTGTAAAAGCGTGGTCACAAGCAGGCTCATCTCAATAGTGTTTACTTCCAAACCAAGCAGTCTTATATCACTAATCCCACTGAATCTGTGCTTTAAAATTTCAACAAACTTGAATCCGATGTGTAATCCAGTGTAGGGAAATCTTCACATCAAAAACTCCAGATTGCATGGACTTGATTTTGTCTGTGAAATTTTAGCCATACAAGAGTGATCGCACTGTGACCGTTTCAAAACACCGATATGTTTGATTGAGCAGCATGAGTTTGAGACTGGACGGCCAATTATTTTAAGAGATCGCCCCAGTTTTCTCATCTGGTACAATAGTCAGTAAAATTATTTTAGATGTGTATTTTTAAATGATGTGTGGTGCAGCTGAATCATATTGGGATTTCTGAGACACAGATTCTGTTCACACTTTATTTGTCATCCCAGTAGCTCTCTCTCTGGTCTGTCAGTGAGCTGCCAGCATCATGTAGGAGGATCTGTTTAAGCGAGTACGGTTCACCTCCTCACCCGCTCCAGACAGGCCGACTGTGAGAACTACACCAATGCAACAATTTAGTTGCCACTTTTTCAGCACCACATTATTATCCTTCAGGATAGACAGTTAACCAAGATGTGGGGCCACTGTGTGGTCATTATGGCACCCACTGAGAACACACACACACACACACTCTTACTTTGACCAAAACAACTGCACAACTGCTTTCCACAAGACCCGAAAGAGTTACATGAACCATAACCTATTTTAATATAATGCAGCATTAAAGCATGCAAATGAACATGCTATAAAGTCATTCCCACCTAAATGTAACCGTAATCCAGTCTAGAGAACATCAAGAAACACATTTAGTCTGTTTCTTTGTTTTTTGTTGGTAGTCAACAATGTGACAATGTATGAATGACTCGATCACATATTATATAGTAGGTGGGCTTAACTACTTGTTTGTACTTACATCAAAGGAATGAGGACAATATACTTATTGTGTTCATATTGTATTTCCAAACACTTTTTAAGGTAGGTTTAAGGGACGGGTCAACAATGCAATCATACATGTAATAATTACAGATGTAATCGCGTGCAGGTATTTGTAAAAATATAAGCACAATGTAAAAACATGTATGTACACAATAAGTGCATTGTACTAATGATTCATTTAAATGTAAGTACATCGAAGTTAAGGTCATGTGATGTAAAGTGGGAGCAATGACTTTCTGCTTGCCTGCAGGACTCTTAACAGTAGCATACAGCACCTTTGTGTGTTCTTTGTATTCACTGATTTAATTACAACCTTTAATTTTGTGTCAAACAAGCCACAGGTGAGTAGAAATAAATAATAATGATGTTGATCGATTCAAACCAACAAACAAAAGAAATGAAATGCAACATTTGAGGACACAACACATTCTGCATGTGTTTGTTACCACATCTGTGTGTATTTACGTGTGTGTGTGCAGAGGGCAGCTCCAGCGCACGGTTCCGGACCATTAACAGTGATTAATAGGTTTACATGCTTTCCCATGATCTCCACTGACTTGTGGAATGGAGTGCTCACCTATGAGCCAGAAGAGACTGACCACTGCCTCTCTGCAAATCACACAATACTCACAAAATAAAGGTGCTTGTGACGAACAACATCATCAGTGTTCAACCATTTATAACGCAGAAACAACTGCAAAAAGACTTACAACAAACTGCATTTGCAAAAACAATACAAGATGTGTTTAGCAAAACTTTCCTTTCTCGCTATCAGCTAGCTTGCATATTATCAGCATATTGGCTGTTTATTAGTGCTCACGAAACACATATGAATGGCTTATTATTATTCAGCATGAGCATATTTTACTTAATCCACCCATTACCTAAACTTAATGCAACAACTACCTTACTAACTAATTAGCAGCAGGTTAGGGGGTTATTTTTGGAAATAAGATAAATAGATAGATGCTTGTTCATGTTTGTTCAAATATATGAGGATATATGTAAATACACTGTAATAATGAAAGTGTGTGTGTGCGTCTTACAAACTTTTATTTTTTTTATTCATTTATTGAGGTTGTAAATAAAACATAATTGGAGAGCTAAAATAATATTGTAGTCTTTCTACTTAAATTCACATTTGTTTGGTGTAACGTGACGGATGGATAGATAGTTATTTTAACTTTTAAACAATCAATATAATTTCATATGAATCTTTCATAAAAAAATATTTCATTACTGTTTGTGTTCTTGTTTGTTTTTGTTGTTAACGCTGAAATCTAAACCCTATTTAACTCTTTAAACTGTGATTTCCTTTTTTTTTTTTTTTTTTTACAATTTTAATCTGAACATTATCATTTTAACACTCACAACATGTTATTATAACCCAAAAATTACTTAATGTAAACCATAAAAATATTAATAAATATATTTGTATAGGAAATCATATGTTTCATACAGTATATATCATATAATCAAATAAAAGGATATCTAATTCTCCATATATTAAATTAGAGTAGATTGTTGAGTCTGATCCGACCTGACTTACAGGACCTGTCCTAGTCCAGTTCAGTGTCTTTTCCAGCATGTTTTCTCTGCAAACACCTCCTGAACAAGCTTTCTCCTCGACACCGAGACGAGACAAGGACCCACCTCAGATGTTTCTGTATAAATGATCCCTTTAATCTGCTGCAGATCACAATACTCCGGCACACACAGGCTGTTCTCTCCTGCACAAATATACAGCGCTCAGATTAAGAAATAATACAATTTAGAAAGAGCGGGGTGTTTTATTCGCTCTTGTTGGGGAAATATGCTCTCTAATCCTCCGCTATAAGAACCATCTGTGTAAATGCAGCTCTGCTGGGACAGGACAGGAGCGAGTGAGCGAGGAGTCCGAATAATACACTTATAATTTAACATTTTATATCATATTGATTTCCTTTATAAATATTTGAATGTAAAAAGCATGCTATTAGGTCAGCGGTCGTGTTCAAATTAAGATCTGGGTCAGCGATGTCTTCTCTGTAATGATGTGTTGTCAAGACAAATATGATTCCTAACAACTCATGGCACATTTACCTGTACTGAATCCAGATGGAGACACATGAATGGAGTGATACGGATGGATACTGCTGGCGTCAGGACAATCCACACGCATTACAGAGGGTCCGCTTACTAAACAAGTAATCATCAGACAAAAGTAAATAAATGAAAGAGTTATTAAGTGTCACGGGGGATTGTTCTTTCGTCTGAAGGCTGCCGGAGTCTCAAAGCGTCTGTCCTCACGCAGGCCTCACATGAAGACTCAAACACGTGTTGAACCCTGTTCCGCTTTTGTTGAAATTCGATGTTCCCACATAATACGCATATAAATATGCACAAAGCTTCAGAGGTTTCTTAATTTCCTGTGCAGGCCACACACAACTGCAGAGAATCCTGGGCTTCCAGCGATATTACTAAACCTGAGAAACTGTAATCTGCAATAATATGCCTTTCTTTTTCTTCTTCTGTGCAAATTCCTCCAACAGAGCTACGTTCTCTCAGACTCTTTTACTGAAGTCATACTGACACACACTCTCTGCAGTATGCCTTTTTTATATAGAGAGGAAGAATCTACTAGATTTTCTGAAATGTACAAAAGAGCAAGAACACACAGTACAGAAGACTGAAAGCAGTACACTTCATTCACCATTTTTCAATTACATTTTTTATTTATTTATTACCACATACAGTATAATCATGCAACATGATGCGGTCATGAAACGATGTAGCATACAAACGTTTGAAATGTAAAAAAAAAACATTGCATTGTAATGTATACCTTATAATAATACCTTATATTATATACTGAAAAAAAATGATTTGGAAATTTAGTTTTTCACTGAAATGTATAGTAAATTAAAACAAACAATTACAAGAAAAGCGTGTTCAATCACCCTACACCTAACCCTAACAGGAAACTACAGGCATTTATAGACTTAAAAAAAAAACTAAAAAACACCATTTAGCCTTTTCAAGCCTTTTGAATCATGGGGACATTGGCAGTGTCCTCATAAACCACCTTCAAATTGTAATACCTCTTAATAAACGAACCATGTCATTAAACAAGTTTGTGTCCACACACACACACACACACACACAAATCACTGCAAATCGTCCCATCAAATATATATCACCATGCACCACTTATTTCTGTTTATCAGAAAGACAATCGTGCCATTTTTAAATTTTTGTAAAAATTTTGTAAATTAATTAAAACTAGAACATGCAAAATGAATCCTAAAAAAAATTGGGGGAGGAAATGGCTTTGCTCAGTCAGAAGGCAGTCGATCACATCTCAGACCAGAAGTAGAAGCCACAACCTGAAACCCAAACCTGCTCCCTCAATGGCCAAAGGTAAAACATCTGAAGAAGGTGCTGAGATGGAAAAAAACAGCTGGAAGGACCATGGAAGCCACCTGATCTGGCCCGTACCCGCAGCAACCCAAAAACAGTGCGCTTATTGTCCACGAGAAGGACGAACCGCTGTTTCTTAACCTTCCAGATCCTGAGCTGCTATATAAAGCTCTCCTGGGTCACACTCGGATTCTTAATGTAGTTTTAATGCTTTGACCCTGTACCCTTTAGTGGTCCCTCTGCAATTGTATTATGAACAAGTAGGGTACAGAAAACTGGATGTACAGCCGGTGGGAGTGTGTGGTTTCAGGGACAGGACCAGACTATTAATGCATATTGGAACAGGAAGCGCCATTCAGCTTATTCAGAAATATCTGCGTGACCTAAGGTGCTCATTTCTACTCGCAAAACTGCAGGATGTTGGGAAATAGCTGCTTTCTGTCAGCCCACCTCTATGAAAGCTGTGTAAATGCCACGAAACCCAGCGGTTTCTGATCTCATGGTTCAGATGGCTTGATGTGGGACGTTACATTTTCACCCCACAAAACAGGGCTTCTTTCTCAGCCAGATGCCAGGTCATTCGCAGCACACTGGCTGCATTTATAAGAACTGACAAAATGTCTTCAATGCACTTTGGAGTTCAAGAGGGTCTAGCTACTCACAGCACGTCTTACTGAACAACAAAAATGAGTCAATAATAGTTCAATCAATCAGTAACTATATATGCAATACATATATTTTCAAACATTTGCATAGGATCTGCTTACACCCCAGGGATTGATTCATTTTTGAAAACCTAAAAAAAAAATAAAAAAAAAATGAATAAAAAATCCTATTCATACTTACAGCAGTTTCTTGAATAAGAAAGAGTTGCAGCAAAACTATTATTCATTTTTACATGAATTCGAATTAAAGGAGAGTGACAGAGAGAGAAAGAGAGAGAGAAAACAACTTATTTTTGCATAGTTCCTTACACAAAACTAGTGCTGGCAGCGATTAATCACAATTAATTGTATCCAAAAGAAATGTTTTTGTGTGCATAACATTGCACTTGGGATTTGAGCTTGGTTTTAGCGCCATTTACTGTTTATTTCATTCTAAAAGTGATGCAAAACAAGCAAGAAACAATGCAAAATGCATGTTTTGAATGTGACTTTTTTTAAATTGGAGGGTGAAAAGTGTCTTTAAAAAATGTGCAGAATTTTCATTCAGATATCACAAAAATGTCTCCAAGAGACACCAAGTAACTCTGCAGTAAGGGTTTTAAAGTAGAAAACCAAAATGGTATTTTCTTGTAAAACATATTCCAGTGTTCTTTGAATAGGAATTTGCACCGTGTAAGGTGTCTCAGTGTGAAGGGCTGAAAACAGCAGGACTTGATAACGTCAGCAGGAAAAGAAATTAATAGAAGGAATGACACGTTTTTCCCACTGATGACATCAAATGTGCAAAACAGCTCATCTGTTATTTGCGTGAAAATGTAATTAAGTGTGTATAGAGAATCCCAGATCTACACTGGACAAAAAGTTTTCCCACTCAGAAATTGCATGTAACTACATGTAAATTAAACACGACTGGAAAACAGGAAACAGTATGTTCTTATGAAACACTAACATTTAAAAAAACTTTTTTTATGGTGTGAAATGTATAACCACATTGTTTATTTTATGAGACAAACAATATCAGCATGTTCCAAAGCATAAAACCCTTTAAAATATAATATATATTGCAATAGATTAATATATATTAGGTTATTAGGGGACCTTAACTACAACTTACCTGTTCATTTGACTCAACATTATATCTACAGTAAATTATATTTTTACATGTGGTTATATCTGCAATTATTACATGTTTTATTTAAACTGTTGACCTTATACCTTAACCCACCCTTAAACCTACCTATACCTCCAAAGACTAGTCCCTAACCTTACCCATATCCCATAACAGCAAGTGTACAATATGACAATAAGTGCATTGTACTTATTTTTTAATGCGTACATAGCAGTTAAGGTCACTTAATATAAAGTGTGACCACGGATTGCATTAGAAGATACATTGAATATGTTTAAAGACATCATAGTCTTTTTTTATGGACTTCCCGCAGCTTTAACACTGTAAAAGAGTCACACATCTTTGTAAACGGGTAGATGTGATGGATTCCGTCATGCCAAAGTTCAGCAATTAGCCTTCCATGTAAAGCCCTCCAACGTAAAAGTGTTGGATTTATGCACTGGCTCCAGCAGCCCGACTGCTTCAAAGCCTGAAGATCTCGCTGGGAGTTCACAGATCTGATGGAGCTCAAACCTGCGCTCGGCTCACACACGACGGGCCGTAAATCTGAGGAAACAGAGGAGCCCAGGGTGTGATATGAGAGAAGGGCCGCTCCTCCTCAGACTGGAGGCCCATATCTCTTCATTGACATTCCTGATAAGCGCACCTTTGTTTTGATAACTCAACTTAAATGTTTTGATCTGCACTTCATGTAGCGAATGCTAATCCATGACTTTCACCTGCTCAACTCCTGCTTCTGTGAATTTTTCGCTGTTTAACTACGTCTTTAAGAAGTTGATCTATAATCATGGTCTAATCATTAAGCGAATCATCATTGTACTCCGTTCAGATTGGTAGATATTTAGGACTGACTATCTCAGCCAAGCTCTCTCGATTTGCTCACAAACCATGAAAACTGCAGAAAGGAATATCTTACATTGTCAGAAAAGATCAACAGAGAACAAATCACTCAAGTTTCAGAGGGACAAGAGTACAGACACACACACACATTGGTATTTCTAATTTATGGGGACTCTCCATATGTGTGATGTTTTTTATACTGTATAAACCAACCCTAGACCTTACAGGAAACCATATAGTATGTGTTTAAGCCTTTTGAACTATGGAGACCAGGCAGTGTCCTCATAAACCATCTTATATTTAAGTCATAACTATGTCATTAAACACATTTTTATTCTCTTTATTCTTTATTTTATTATTTTAATTTTATTAGATTTTTGAGTTTCCAACTTCTTGTTCTTAGTTTATACAACAATAAGTTAAAAAAAGGTCAAAAGTCTCCTGAATCTATTTGCCTTAAACATGGAAGCTTTCTCAACTTTTGATTTTTATTTATTTATTTTTTTTTTACAACATGAGAACCTTTATATTGTTGGTGGTTAAAGGGCCAATGACAAATGAAGAGTCTGATGTTTAAAAATCAAATCTAAAAATGTTTATTTGTTTTAAAAAAAATAATAAAAAAGCTTCTCTACAGTATGATTTATTAATTTATTTAAAATAACCAAACTAAAATGGTTCTCTACACTATTATTATTTTTTTTATTTTACAAATTTTTATCTAACCGTAAAATGATAGCTAAAATCAATTTCTATAGCCTTGGCATTGCCACTTTATGCTACAAAAATAAATGAATGAATAAATGAATGAATTGGAAATTTATAATATAAAAGTGACCCATTCCTTTCTTTATGAATACATTTTAAATCTTTTTTTTTTTCCTTTTCTTTCTTTCTTCCTGGAAATCATTAAATAAGACAGTTCTTGCTGTTGAGGAAAATGATTAACCCAGCAGTATTCCAGTTAGTGTCCTCGGTCAGGATATTATTACATTCCTGCGCTCAGTCGAGCAGAAACGTGAGCAGAGGGTGACAGAGCTTCTGGACGGATCTTCACTGGATGTGGATTCTAGACGTCCATGACTGAGCTCTGAACTATACAATGATGTGGGAATGAAGTTGTAGGTGATTTGATAGATTGATTAATAGCAGCGGATATGTGTAAATGGACAATAATGTCTCCAATGACACCCTACAAAGCATCTTTCTTTACACACATGAAAATCTCATCATCCATGAAATGACTGGTTCAACTGAAACTGAAGAGCTTGTCCAACAAAGTTCAGCAGTAAGAGCCATCTGTGATGTCTTGCTCCTAACATTATATTCTCTGCTTATTCGTGAACAACACACAGTCAATCACAAGAGAAATCTGCAGCTCTCTTCAGGCTTGATCGGGAGCGTGGGACATGATGAGAGTAGATGTCCGGCATCGTTTGGTCATCAGGAGTGCAATCAGGCTGAGAGGAGCAGGGAATGAGCCCAATACAGATTGCAGGATAGCTCGTGCTGAAATGGGGCATTTTACACTCTGGCAGTCACCCAGCAAAATAACTCACGGCCCGTCTGGAGGGGCATAATGACCACATCAAATACTCACTTCCCTGGGAACCGTCTTTGCCCTGACTGCTGGAATTGAGCAGGGAAGGGTCGATGACGTTCACTTCTCTTGATCAGTTCCCACAGACGCTCCACACAGAAATTTCCATGCTTTGACATGGACTCAATTAGTCAATGTCAAATTCATTTCAAAAAGTATTTTTGTTGCAATAATTATACAACTCCAGATCACACTTGAACAACTTCTACCCAATCTCAACAACTTGGTTTAGGTATTACGGATGATTCGGTTCAAACTGATAGTTTTATGTGACAACAACAAGGACCCTTTAGATCAACCAAGGCCCATTGGAAATACATGCCTCTATATACATTTCTGCTACTCCATAACTATTTAACTTACACGTTTCGCAGCAGTTTTATGCTCCTTATGTTCAGAGAGTGGAGCTAAAACACAGCTTTAATGCTTGACCGTAGCATGTTTTATTACATTGGTACAGATACATAATGCAGTGTTTTTATAATGTTTTGTGGCTATTCAGAATTCAAATATCCAGTGACCGTCAAAGATTAATGCTCTATCATGTTGGAAACATCCCCTACTTTGGGAAATAAACCCAAACCTAAACCTACCCGATAGTCATAACGTTCTGCAAGAAAATTAACCTTTATTAATCAAAAATGCACCTGTAAAGGGAATGGAAGTTGTAAGAGTTTTACTGCCTCTCATTTCAAGTGGAATCTGCAGCAGTTCGTATCTATCAGCCTGTCCTCCAACAAAGGACTCTAAAAGTCCCGTTACATATATTGTGCAAAATCATGATATATATGAACGATATCAATGATATATATATCTCATCTTATAACACTTGTCTCAAACTAAGCTACACCAACCCTGTATCACATGGTCGATAAAACATTAATATGCATATAGATATGTTGCCGATAGGGGCACAATTGGCGTATACGCTCTGATGGGTCGTATTTCACAGCTATTGTAGAAACAAGCCAGTCGCACGGCAGTTCGTGACTATATCACAAAATTGTCATTTAATCGATTTATTCATGTCAGGGACGCGATTATTTAGTTATTTTCGCAAGTGCAGCACGTTTTGAAAACTAGGATTCCATTGTATGCATCCATTCATGCTGGACTTACGAAAAATGGAGTAATAATCGTGTCCGTGCCAAAAAAAAACAAAAACAAAACGTGTGACCAGGCTGTGTAGAAATGACCCATACGGGCGTATCAATTGGAGGACGTAGGATATTTTTTTCAGCTTTGCAGAAATGTATGAAGAGGCATGTATTTCCAATGAGCCCCGATTGCATTAGATCCATTATACTGTACTCTGTCACAGAGCAGATAATGACTGAAGGGCTAAATATTAGAAAAAGTTGGTTAACAAAAAAATTATTATGTGAAACGAAGGGTTAGTGTTAAAAAAAGAAAAAAAAAGACACTGTCTAACACTTTAGCATTCTCTGTTCTATATATTCTCCATCCTTTCTGGTGTCCTGCTGTGTTTAGCTGTAACTTGTCTCATCACACCTGCCTGGAAGTTTCAATACCTAGCTTGATTACTGCTTCAGGTGTGTACTAACTATAAGTAACTTTGTAACTGCATGTCAACTAATTCTCATTAATTCTCAACTACATGTGTACTAACTCTAATAGACTGTCAGGGAAGGTTTAAGGTTAGTAGAATAAGTTGTAAAGTTTTTTTGTAAAGTGTACTTGTAAAGTTTCCCATAGTCAGTATGTAGTTTGTTGTGGACCCATCAAAATAAAGTGTTAGAAGATATTAATCAGACAGTCTACTCATACTCTAATAACTGCTAGTTAACATGTAGTTGCAAAGTTACTTACTGCTAGTTGAATATCTAAAGTGGACCATCAAATTAAAGTGTTATGTTTATGTTAGTGAGTGTGGAGAAATGACTTTAAAACTGGTTATAGATTTTCATGACTGTGCTTATAATATTTTCCATATACACGAACTGTCAATTTCATTGTACTTTTTTTTCTGTAGATATTTTTGTTCCTCCATCTCTACCTGCTACATCTCAGAAGTTTTGACACAATAATGTAACAAAAAACTACTTTTGGAGTACGCCAGACATTACAAACTGGGCATGATACACTACACGACGAGAATCATACACAAACAGATTTTACAGGTGTTCAGATCACAACAAAATCACGAAGAAACGTTGCTAGGAGATAGGCTGTGGTAGCTTTTCAGGTACTAACTTTAGTGTTAATTTACCAGCTCAAAGGTTTCAAATAGTTTGTTTGCTTTTAAACATTTGTAACGCTTGTTCCCTTTCAGTCGGTCACTATGACGTCACGTCGGTGACCGACGAATAGGAATCTCGCTTCGAGATGCCAAACAAACTCTGTGTGTATTCAAACACGCCAATGATTTTCATTGGCATACGCTGATTAGGATGAGCTGAACCCAATCGCCTTGCGAGTATAAGTAGTTCAGCAGATCTAGCGTTCATTAGCTTTTCGTTTCAGAGCCGAGCAGTTCATGTGAACGTTCTGTAAGCCATTCTACTCTGTGATCGACGGAAGAAAGGCTGGTGTTACGGCGTTAAAGCGATGGTGGTTCCAGTCGAGTGGCGGTAGACATTTTGCATTGCATCTGCATTTGTTTACCGAGCGGCCATCTTCCCTGTTTTGCTTCAGCCTTTCACAAAAGAGCAAATCTAAAAGAGTACTTACGGTTTGGTAAGTCTTTTTCAAGACGCTCTTTTCGAGGATGTCCTACCGACCGTGCGTTGTTGGATGTGGCCATTACCTGATGCCAGCGGATAGTCACGAGCACTGCCTAACATGCCTGGGCATTAAGCATGCTAGAGCGGCGTTCGTGGATAGTTCATGTTCCTCTTGTGGGAACAGAAAAAGCAGATGGGCGCTCAACCGTACCGGATACTAATCCGGAACTGGTTGCTATGCTTTCCCGGGATGTCGGGGGGTCGGGATTGAGTGGAACCTTCAACAACGTCCTGAGCCTTCCAAGCTTGACGATTGGTACTTGGGTGTTGCTCGTGCGGGTGCGCAGGGACCAACTCCGGTACCTTTCTTCCCGGATGTGCATGATGAGTTGACTTAGTCGCGGAAGGCACCTTTCACTGCCAGGAAGCGATCGAGTGGCTCGTCCTCCTTCACCACCCTTGATGGAGGCGCAGCTAAG
>JAUCMU010000042.1:3940232-3952157 GCA_032275025.1 Enteromius treurensis | reverse complement strand
CATCTGGATCCAGCGATCTGTCCACGGAGCTCATCTAGGTGTTCCGATGAGGATCATCTCTTGCTGGTACACCGTCTTATCTGGATACGGACTGAGGAACAGAATAAGATCCACAGATGCTTCTCAAGTAGGCACTGGGCTAAATTGCCCATCAAAAAGCTTGTAGTTCTCTTTTTAGGTTAAACGCACCACAACCAGCTCTACCTTTGCAAGTTTCCATGTTGAAAAGTGGAAAAGAGTAAAAGAAGAATCTTTTCGCACATGATGCAAAAAGGTTACACAGACCAAAAATAAACCAGGTTAAATAGAGCAGATATTTTTGAGATATCAACTTAAAATTTGTAACACAACTTGGTTAGATTTATGGCTTTGATTGAATTAAAACTGACAAAATTAAATAAATACTAAACTTTTTTTCCTTCATTTATTTATTTGTTTATTTAACCAGTGGTCTGTTCTATAAAACAGGTTTACCAAAAAGCCAGGCTTATTTCAGTTATTCCGACTTATTTTGTAACAAATCTACTGACAATAAGCCTGACTAACTGAAATAAGCCTGGCTTGTACTCTAATCTTGTTTTTTGGAACTGCCCCCAGAGTGTTTGGATATGTTCATCTTCAACTGGCTAAAATTAAAACGGCTGCGACTTTGAGCAACTACAGTACATCAACTTATCCAGACTGGGGCAATAATTTGTGCAGAAGTCAAGTTGTATACTCTAGCCTTTAGTCCAGAGCCTTAAACACCATCTGATGAACATTCGGTCTACAATTAAAATCCCAGACCTTAAACCACTAGTCTGCATGAACTCCATTGAATTAGAACCTGGCAGATGCAGTTAAACATGGACATTAAGTTTGATCAAGTTATACATAAGTATGTACATAAGTTATAAAGAGTTTCTGGAACTGGAAATGGAAAACTGCATGACAGTAAAAGCATACAACAATGCTTGCTAACCCACTAGTTGCAGAACAACTAACCAGATGTTAGTTAAAGACCAGATGCTTGTCCTGTTAATACAACTATGCAGGTTTCCACATTTCCACATTCAGTTATTGTGTCCAGGTTACTATGTGTTAATTTAAGAGATCTATTTGAATGTTTTGCATGTTGTCTATGACAAAGTTAGCGTTTTTGGTCTCTATTGGACTTGAGCATGAAAGATATGCTGCTGCTGCTGCATAAATAGGTTTAAATAGACAGGTGGTGCTGGGGAGGTGGAGGGTTTCAGAGGAACTAGTTCACTGCAGGACCAACTTAGAGTGAACACTGAACTAGACTGTGCACATGTTGAACAAGCAATATCATTGGCTGCAGGATGTGATTGGCAGCAGACTGCATGTAAAGGACGAATCAGTCAGGTTTACAACTGGTCTGGATATTTAATCTAAGCTGGGAATAATTTTTGCTGCTTTTTTTTTCGCCCCAGTGTTGTTTGAACCGCCACAAACAACCTGTGGTTTGCCTGATAGTTAAAAAACAGCACATGGAGCAAGCTATTAGTTACTTACTATTGACTGTAGTGCACTTGACACTTAATGCATTTCCAGGAAGAATGGGGCAAGACTCAGAATAAGACTCAAAGTGCCATTGCAGCATTACACATTTCGTCTCGCTCATCTAGCACACCTGACTGAATTCATTAGCTCATTATTACAGACTGTGAGATATCTGGAATATGCAGTGCTGGAGATGCTTGGCAAGCACTAGTTTAGGGTTATAATGGTTTCACAGGAATCTTGTTCCAGGACCAGCACAAGATGTTGATCCAGGAACACATACATGTGTTCAGTGTGATTATTACACATACAGACTAATACTCTGGAGCTTTAATGTTTGACATACATTCCTGATGTCCGCGTGCCAGGATGTGTCTCGGTGTGTCAGGATGTGGAGCAAGAGTTGCACTCTTCCTTCCTGACTGATGAGCAGACACATATGGGGAAAAATAGGTTCATCCATCTACTGTGACACAGAAGCACCCTGGGGAACCCACCACACCCTCTCCTTAGCGCGCTCCTGTAAGAATATGGCATGCTTCTGACAACTGGATGATGGGATTGCTTCACCTGCAGGATCTACGTTACCCATACCATATCTCATATTCTGGGAATTCAAGAGAATAGTCCAATTGCAAGTATACTATATTGTAAAGATCACATTCTGTGGATTTCTGCAGATGAACATTTCGGTTTGCAGATTTCACATTTGGTTAAAGTTGGTCGCTGCATTTGTTTGTAATAACTTCTGTGTTTTATGCATGACTACACTTGACAAGGGCCTTTTTTGTCCACCTAATTTAATGTGGCGATTCCCTTTAGCGGTGGCTCCACCTAAAACATACTCCAGTCTGCAGTGCATTGATCGAACCTGTCTCTGTGGTTCAGACACTGCTTCAAAAGATTGCTAATATACTGTAGCCAGAGTATGGATTTTGTACATTGTTTGCATTGTGTTTGGTATGTGATTGTATTGAGCTCATTCAGCTAGGCATTACACACTACTGTATCAGCGCTGACGTGTACAGAAATATTGTTTTCCTTTGTTTCAATGTAAAGAGTTCATTATGATAAAGCCTCTTGTAACATGTGACTTTCCCCATCCTAAGTGTAGCAGTGTAATTATAACATCTTATTCAACAGCTTCCGAAAATCACTCTACAAATGTTTCTCTGGGGTTTTCTAAGGGATAAAATATAGTTATGTAGATTGAGGCTTTAAGGTGTGCTACTAAACAGACAAAATGCTAGAAATACGCACGCTAATAAACAAGTTAATAGTGAGAACTTAATGGTGTTACCAATTGTTGCTTTTTGCGGTGCACAAACGAATGTGATTTCAGCAACTTTTCAGTTTATCCTTTTTAAAGTGAAATTACCAATTTAATGCGATTTCCTGGTCTTATTTTGCATATTCACTGATGTTATTTAACAATATTTTATACTTATTTTTCACCCCCTCCCATCCAACCATCTTATTTATAGAGAAACATTTCTTTTTTTTCTTCTTCTCATCAAATATCCTGTTTCGCTTTAGATACATCATGCAAGTCCAGTAAACAAACAAATAAATACAAAGGTTTCATTAAATTGTTTAATCTGACAAACAATTGCAACCAAATATCTAAGAACTGCCATACAGATATGTGGTTTATCTTGGACTGTTGACATATAATTAATCTGTGAATGTAAAATGTAAAAGAACACAGGAAATACTATGATTTTGAGGAAAAAGACACATACGCGCTTACGGCAAAAGTCCACCTATACATTTCCCTGCCTCCACACACACCATCATTTCAGAAACCACACAGAGCTCTAGACCAAACACAGACAGGAGTAAAAAAGTGACAAATTGAGTGTGTACGGCAAGCACTACTATTATATGTCTAATGGGGGCAGAAAACGTGCCAGGACGTTTCAGAGGTATCAGCTCCAGCTCAGATTTACGCTTCTCTTCCTGTCCGTCATGGTCGGTGACCTCAGAGCAGCGGTTATAAAAAGACAGTTATGTTTCCCACAGCCTGGCACTACGGTCCGTGTCAAACACAGGTGAACGCAGCGCTGCGTGTGTAAAGAGACCTTCATATGCGACAACCTTTCATCATCAATCCCATCAAACTGAAAATACAAACAACACAGACAAAAGACAACATTAACAAGTGGCTCATTAGCATAAATATCACTAGCATATTGGCTGTTTATTTGTATTTAACAAGCATATATTAATGTCTTATTTTGCATGAGTATATTTTAGATCATTTAATGTACCCCATATCTAAACCTACAGTAACAACTATCTTACAAACTATTAATAAGCATTTTATGATTCTATGCACTTAATAGTGAAAATACGTTCCCATATTTGGAATTTTAGAAAATGTTAGGAAATAAATAATATAAAATATATTTGCATTGTCAAAATGAAAATGACTCATGGAAATATTTAAACCATTAAAAACATATTATTATTAGTATTAGTGAAAACAAAGAGAAGAATAGAAATATAACTATAATACTACTGAACAATAATAATAATAATAATAATTAAATTTAAATGTCTGTTAAGTAAATAAATAATGTGCCGAATTTGCCAAATACAGTGTTTACCAAAGGGACTTGAAGCACATTTTCAAGGCAACTATGTAAAATACTAAGAAATCATTTAACCAAAACACCTTCTGCTCTGTATGTGTTAAACGCTTTAACATCTATTTTATGCAATGTAACAATCTATTATGCAGTAAAAATTTTTTTAAATAAATCTCATTTAGTATGACCTGATTATAAACTCTGCCTGTCAAGTCTATAACAATCATGTCACTCCTTCTTTCATAATTCATTTCTCAAAACGTCTTATAAAGCACATTTCCCTCCACGCTGTCCCACCACAGATTTATGACTATCCAGCGATCCTTCCAGACTGCAAATTAGTGTAACCTTAAATACATATATATAACTCCGGGCAGATTTGTGCAGGTATGTGTGCTGCTCTGCGGTCAGTTTCACCTCTTTACACTCAGACTGGGAGCGTTCAGAACTGCTCTGGGATCATCCGCACACAGGCGGGTCTAGGACAGGATGCATGTGTAGGTCTGTGTGTGGCTCATATTCCGCTGAGTGAACGACCGAGCCTTCCAGGAACACCAGGGAAACCGGTCAAAAAAGAAAATCAGGTTTTGCTGCTGCAAGCCCATTTACTCATTTCTGAACAGCTGGAGTAAGAGGGAAGATTCTTCACGCATCTCTTTCGCTCTCATATGTTAGTCCTCGTTCTCTTTGTATCATTCTTTGTCTTTTTTCTTGGTGTTGGCCGCTCTCAGAGCGTAAAACTCCTACTCTGCACATTTTGCAGACGCTGGTCTACAGGGAGGAAATAGAGAGGAAATTGTGCCGAAAGTGTAAAAGACTCTCTCTTTCTTTCCATCTCAAACTGCAAAAAGGGAAAAAAACGTTTTGATGTACTACAAAAAGATGGCTAAAAACCATATTACAATTAATATTAATGTTTTGGGAAAAGTATACCATTTAGAAAGTTTACTGAAAAGAACTGCTTTTCAAACAAGTAACATGATTGATTGATTTTTGGCTTCTTTCTAAAATAGCTGAATTTTGTTTATTTGATAACACTTTAGTTAATTATTAGATTAGTTGACAAAAACTAACAGTAATATATATGTATATATATATTTAAAGAATTTATGGTTAAAAACTTAAAACCTACAGGGCCTAAAATTACAACACAGTCTCACTCCAACTCGTGACATTTTGATGCTTGGTCAGGAATCTTTTGCGTTGATTTCTGAAGCTCAAGGTACCCTTTTTTTAGTCACTTTTCGACGTGAAGGGTCCTCCATTGCTTTCAGTTGTTTTGCTTAATGTAATGGTTTGGATGCATATATTAATTTATTGTATAATTTGTTACTTTATAAGAGACTGTTTTGACTGTTTACATTGAAAAAAATCACCCCCCTACATATACAGTATATGCAATAATGCCATTGTTTTTACCCAATACATATTTGAATTATGACGATACAATTATAAAAATATCTACGCTAAGAGTTTCCTATTTAAAACATTGGAGGACTCTTCACGTCGAAAAGTGACTAAAAAGGGGAATCTTGAGCTTCAAAAAGTGACGCAAAAGGGTTTTGACCAAGCATCAAAATGTGACGACCTGGAGAGAGACTGATAAAGATCATTTTAATAATAGTAGTGGTAGTATTAACATTAATAGCAATACCACCCATAGTGATAGTTAGAAAAACAGAAGCAGTAATAGTGGTTACACTTTAATTTTAAAGTCCACATCAGATGTTCTACTAACTATAAGTGCATTTATAACTACATGTCTACTAACTCTCAGAGTAGGCTGTTGGGGTAGGTTTAGGGTTAGTAGGATAAGTTGACACATACTTAGATACTTAGTTGACATATGCATCGTTTCATAGTTTCATCAAAATAAAGTGTTAGGAGATATTAAGCAGACCGTCTACTGATACTTTAATGACTGCTAGTTAATGTTTAGTTACTAGCAAAGTTACTTACTGTTCGTAGAATATCTAAAGTGGACTATCGAAATAAAGTGTTACCAAATTTACTAATTTGCTAATACATATTTTAGGCCGTGTACAGTACAAAAGCCCTCCCAATAGTTATGTAACAGTAACCCTATTACATATTGTCAAAAAGAAACTGGAATGCTTTGAGTAAAAACACTTTCTTTCTTTCTTTCTGTATATGGCACAAAAGCCCCTCCTGACATTACTCTGGTGTAACTCTTGAGCCGCAGGAACCTGGCGATCAGCCGCTGGTGATGGGGTCATTCCTCCTGTCTGCTGAGGTGTCAGGAAAAACAATTCTGAAGTGCTTTAAAACTGCTGTCCCTTCCTGCTCATTTCAGCGGCACACCCAGGAGATAACAGGCCTTTTAAGAGTCTGTGCGTATTTGTGAGTATCTGTTTGTGTTTGCATTACTTTAAGGTCGTCCTCTGACAAATACTCAGAGCTCAAGGACTTGCTTACCTGCCCTTGTAGTGCCGTGCTAAGATAATATTAGTGTGTGTTAACCCTGAGAAACCAATAGACAGCATCCTTGCTCTTGACACATTAGAGAGTGACTGTAATCAATTTGAGTTGTTTGTAAAAGGCAAAGGTTATCAAACCATAACCTCTAATCACTCTTGAGCAGATTACGATTAGAAAAGTGTCATTTTGTTTTCCAAACCAGTCATTCAAACCAGGTACTTTTTAAAGGTATATTTTGTTATTTCTTTCTTTGTTATTTCCTACGATAATCAGCTGATGCACCACTGTGCTGATCGAACAATCCTCGAACTCCAGAGGCAGATACTGTAACCAGAGCTTGTTTTTCACCGTTATTACTGAATAAAAAACAAGTCCAATGCATGCAGGACAGTGTTGGACGAGCCAGCTTTTAATAGTCTCTCGGGTGAAGCTCACTTGGTCTCAAACACAGGAAGCTCTGCCTTGTGAGAGGAGGAGAGTACGGCCCCTCTAAACTCCAGGAAATGGGCCTTCAGGACGGTCAATCTTCCCCAGGCACAGGGTCACAGGCACTTAACCACTGTCTACTGCTGCTTGCAGGTCAGGGCTCCAATCATCAGTTTCAGGGACTGATATTTTGTTCTGTTCAAAGTAATCCGTGGAGAGGATTTGATTTAGAATTGATATATTATACTAGGACTGGAGTAGTACTAGGACTAGTCTAGTAATAGGTTTAAATGTAGTATTATTAACTAACACCTAACATTGCAGTTGCTGACTCACAGTATGTGACACTAACAAGCAGTTAACAGGGTTTTTTTTTCTACTGTGACTCTATCACAGTCTCTAAATGACCATAATTACAAAAACATTAGTAAATATTTCAGCAATCAAGTTTCCATAAATCTGTCTCACAGTCTCTCTGCAGTGATTAGTCTGGATGGAAAGAGGGGCACTGAACAGCTATGATGGATGAAGTCGTTACTGATGATTCCTCTCAATTAAGTCATTCTAAACACAAATTGCCTTGGTAGCAGACCATGGCTGATTACATCACCCTTCTCTATAACTGAGGTTAAAATGCAAAATATACATCACTTTGGACTGAACACTTAAATTATGCATACCGTTGATTTCAATAGAATTAATTAAATCATATGCAAATTAATTAATCAAACTAATCGCAAAATTACTCACACACAGATTTTGGCTGAGAAGTTACTTCCAAATGGATAAAGTCATTATTGTGTTAATAGAGAAAGCATTGAATAGACACTACAAAAATGGCATTAAAAACACTTTGCATTTATAAAGCTTATAGATCAGTATTAATGTACTGCAAACTAAAAAAAACAACAACACTCAAGTCTTAATGAATGACTCACTGAATCACTCCTTCAATCAGTTCATTCAAACAGCCGTTTTTTTCAGAAAGGAGGCAATAGACTCCAGCTTGCTTCAACACACTTGCCTGGAAGTCTCAAGTTTGAGACCGAAGAGCTTGATTAGATGCTTCAGGTGTGTTTGATTACGGTTGGAGCAAAACTCTGCAGGACACTGGCCCTCCAGGACTGAACTTGGTGACCCCTGCTCCTAATGAACAACTCACTGAATCATTGGCTCACTCAATTCGTTCAGGGCTGAATCACCGCTGTGTGTGTTTTGCTTGAAGATGCACAACAGTTTTGCTGTGACTTTGAATGGAACTATTTTCATTTGCGATCATGTATAAACCACAAAGTGGACCGCAGTTTAAGCTGAAAGTAAAATTACTTATGGCTTATCGACACTATATATATGTTTATGCATTTGACAGACACTTTTATCCAAACTAACTTACTTTGCATTTAAAGCTCACATACTGTATACGTTTTAGCAGGGACTCAAACTCTAGACCTTGGTGTTGCAAGCGCCATACTTCTTCTTTGACACTGCTGATTTTCCTAGTTAAAAAAAGGGTTAAGGCACTCATCAAACCAGACTGAATGGCAACACCCAATTTTTTTTTTCCAATGAATATCACCTCCATCAGCCCTTGTTCTCTCTTACAAACTCCATCAACCCTGCCTCCGTCACATGTTAGTCCCTGTAATTCCTCAAAGCCACCGCAGCCTTCCCAGCCTGCCATGAGCACAGCTATTCATGCAAGGGCCACGGGTTAATCCTTGTGTTTCACTGGGATGCCAACATAAACTAAGCTTTGTTTGAAAATGAAAGTCGCCTATGACGGACATATTAAAGGCCCGTGTGGCTTGTACTTGCAGCAAATCTGCCCTCTCAAGGATTCATCACAACAAGCGGCTTCGAGGTGTGGTGAAATTTCCATTTTCAACACTGCCTCCTTGATGTTCCTTCACAGAATGTCTCATATGGCTAATGATGTGCTGATGAAAGAGCGTATTATATGCATGGTGTGGGGGCTGCGCTGAGGAAAAGGTCTGGAGCTAAAAAAGGATGCTAATGTAACCTGACGCCCAGAGCCACGTCTTTAAACTGCTGCGAGGTGCTGCTGAAAGTGTGACAGAGCAACAAGAGCCCCTGTGTTTGTACCTGGGCCTCACCTGTCCACGTGTGCAACGCAAGCTGAGATCTGTCAAAAAAAGAGCTTTTGTTTACAATGGCTTAGTGTGCACAGACACTGCTTTGCCTAAGACACACTGAAAAAGTAAAACAGCTGTGTCATTTATTTAAGAGCACAGTGTTTTTGTTTTTTTTTTTGTTATGTATAGTTATATTGTTCTAATACAGTTTCTGGCTTTAAATCTGTTTTATTGCTGTATTTATGTGTAAATATAACTTTGTATTTGTAAGTAAATTAAATAACAGGTTTTTTTTTTAGTTTTTTTTTTTTTTTGTCAAATTAAGCTGAAAAAAAAATAATAATGTATCGATGTTTTTACTTTTATGAAAATATTCTGTTCTAATTCTGTTGGATCTTTTTACACTGTGAATCCTCATATCCTCTTGTCCACCCGCTCATCACTGGGCATCACAGAGATTCCCCGTCGCTGGTCTGAATTCTGTCTCAACGGTAGGTCTTTCAGGGTGGCCTGGGGAGGGGAGGTATCCAAAGTACATCAACTGGTCACTGGTGTTCCTCAGGGATCGGTTCTTGGACCCCTCCTCTTCTCCACATACACTACATCACTGGGTCACATCATACAGGCACATGGTTTCTCGTACTATTGCTATGCTGATGACACACAACTCCACCTCTCATTTCAATTAAATGATCCAATGCTAGCTGTATGGATATTGGCATTGATGAAAGATCATCACCTACATCTCAACCTGGCAAAGAGTTGGCAAAAAAAATGATAATTAAGACACAATGATAAAATTTTAATTTTGAGTTATTTCTTTTGGGACATGCTGTCCAAGGTGAATAAATGGTGAAAGATTTTTAATTTTGAAGTGAATTGTTTTAGTCTGCATCAACAACCATGTCAAGTTTCAAGTAAGCTTTGTAAACCAAGCAGCTGTTGTACAATTGACATGGCTACACAAAAAGCCAAGACAATGGTTCTGGCATGTATTAGTCCTGCAAGGCCAGACACGTTAACTTCTGTACTCAGGTACTCACACACACACAAACACACACACACACTCAACCCTCGTATGATCACACCCTCAAACAGCCCCTTTCTCTTCTCACAAATCGCACGTCTCTAGGTTACAGGTTACAAAACGCCTGTTTGCTGACAGCCGCTGGATGGCTGTAACCCACATCCCCTTCCCTCATGCTGATAAAGTGCTGCGATAAGCAGCCCGGCCCCGGCCCTCAGGGGCCCGACTCACAGAACCGCATGTCTGAAACAAGAGCACTCAATGATCGGGAAGTGGGAAGAGAGAAACTTTGAGGAAGAGGAGCTGCAGAAAAGACTTGTTGTGTTTGGAGCAGAGAATATGCCTTGTGTTTGAACATATTTCATGTTTCTAATACAGTTGAGTAAGAATTTGGATCAGATCACTGAGAGCATCACTGAGTCCAGCAAGATTAACATGGAAGAGCTGGCTAGCAGTGAAGGGGAAAGTTACATTTAAGGGCATTACATAATGAAGTACTATGTAGTGTAATTCCCTAAAAAATAAATAAATAAATTAATTAATTAAACAAACTAATTGCATTACTTTTTACTTTTTCACATTTAGCCTGGGATTACTTGTTTGCTGGCTAGTTCGGTTTTGGCAAATATATCCTAATATATAAAAATCCTTTTACATCAGAAGTGAAATGAAAAAGCCTCAGGCTGAAGAAAGTGTACATTCACATCTGTACAGTAGAGGGTGCAACTCAAACCTTTCAGCTGTGCTGCCATACTCGACTCAACTGCACGAGAAATAGGACATAAGAAAAGAAAAATGTCTTCTCGACAACAAAAAATGAAACACTAATGTTATAGTTATCTAAAGTAACTTCTGCTTATGAGGAAGGTTATTGTATAGTTGATTAGTGCAGGTTTGTTGCATCTCGAGGCTGTGTTTTAATGTTTTTTTAGTTTTTAGTTTTGAGAAACACTGAATGCGTTTTTATGTGTGTGAGATTGTGTGATTTTGATTTTAGTTGAATCTACAGCAAGATCACAATGCTCTGCACATACTGTACACCTGATTTCTCTCAACATGGCAACACACGAGCTGTTAGTCAATACATGAAAAAACAATGTAACTGGTGTTGCTTATTTGAAGTATGTTTTTTTGTAAATTAAAAACTAATGTGGTAATCTGATTACATAATGTATTACCTTTAATGTGTTAGTTGCTTAGTGTTGCGATTACACTGTCCTCGGCGTACTACACACTATCCAAGTTTCACAACACGGGGCATTGTGCCGTAAACGCTTCCATGTGTGCAGAGGTTTGCTGTTCCCCAAGATTTGCTCAATCAAACAGTTCACAGCAAATTTAGCAAAATGCTAGTCCTGTCACGGTAGCATGTTTACGTTGGTTATAATGAGAATGATAACTCAATTGGACTGAAATGCCTTTACATAATCAATCTAATTTAGCCCAAGCCAAAAACATGTTGATCAGATCGAAAGAGCTGCTGTTGACCTGAAATAATCTAATCAATGGAAGAAAAGAAAAACAAAAGCATGTAAAGTCAATAATCCAACTATTTTGCATTCAAAAATACCTTGTGCTTTGATGCCTTTGTTTACACATAATATTATTATTTTTATTTTTATATAAGGTTTTATGTCTTATAAATGTGCATACTGCATTTATGTACAACATCACTGTACACATCAATGGTCAATGGTATTTTATTATTATTTTTTTTTTATATATTTATTTAGCTTTATCAAGTCAAACAAAATGACAATGAACGATGTTACTGTAATGTAGACTCAGTAGGCTGGAGATCCATTTGCACACCGTGTTTATTATAACAAAAGAGTGGTCGTACAGG
>JAUCMU010000042.1:3923353-3936614 GCA_032275025.1 Enteromius treurensis | reverse complement strand
TTTATTGTGCATCTGGATGTAATGTTTTAATATAATATAATACACGGCGCCTCAGAGAGTAGAGACATGACGGGCTTGACGGGCTTGACTTGACGGGCTACGCTTGTCAGATACCCTGTGATGACGTCACTGATATGCAAATTAGTGCGTGACATCATCTGAAAAAAAAAAAGAACGAAAGAAAGAACGGCTCCCCCCCAGCCGCGACTCGGCTCCCATCGTTCATGTTTATAAGCCGTTCATTTTTCTGTCCGAGCCCGGCCAGCGTCTGACAAAGCAGTAACCAAACCCGACCCAAGCCCGAAAGGCACTAAGATATTAATGCCCGAGCCCGATCCCAGCCTGATCTCATTTTTTCTAATACTAATGACATATGCACTTTTTTGTTTGGAAAGCCCGCTTTTATTTAGCAACTGTAGGAAGGCGTCGGGAAATGTCTACAGATGAGAGCATCAGTGTACACGGGGCAAAAAGCGCCGTTATAACACAGGCGCACATTCGCGTGTGACCGAGCCCGACCCAAACCTGAGCATCCTTTCTAAATATCTGTCCGAACCCGGCCCAGCCCGTCGGGTACCCTCGGGCTCGGATCGGGTATCCATCCTCTACTTCACATCACATATTTAAAGTAATCTTTAAAAAACAAAACGTAATGGCATACACTAAAAAATGCCCTGATGCAAAAAACTGATGCAATTTTTTTTTCTCTATGCTAAGCGAAGATCTGCGGTTTGTGACATTTGCAACATTTGGTCTCAAGAGATGTGTTAAATAAATTAACGAATCTTTTGAAAACCGGTAACGCTCTTTCAAATAAAATACATCAATACGCAGTCTTATAACTCTCTCCCTGCGTGAAAATGTAGTATTATTTGTGTCTCCACATCCACTGGATCTTCATCAAAAGCGCATGCCATGCTCAGTAACCTGAAACAAACTAACCCTGGAACATAACCTGCTACCGAGCAGGTTATCTTCAGAGAGTTCCTATGTACATACAGAAAGTTACCTCTGTTTTTGGAACCGAAAGTTGAGGTTATCCACTAACTTACCCTTAAACTTACCCGGGTATGTCAAATAACCTGCTTTCTGGAATAGACCCCAGGGCTTGCAGGTCAGTGTATAATGCAGCATTTGGACCAGCGCTGGTGTTAATGAACATGTAACAGAATTGTGCCTTTTCTACTTTAAGGCACTGGGAAACGGAGGGGAAGGAAATGTTTCTTTGGTGTTTTTCTGCATTGATGGAATGACTTCCCGCTCTTGAATAAAGAACTGTTCCACTCGCTGCCTCCGTCTGGAACAACCTGCCCGTTTCCGTCCAGAGAAACCTCCCTGCAGAACAATGAACACCTGACTCAGAGTAGGGCTTTATTATTCTTAGTCACATGCATCGGCCCGCTGGAATGCACAGAAATGACTCCGGGGTTGACTGGGCTCCTGGTGTTTTCTAGCGATATGAATCAGCTTTGATGGTTTCCAAACGATAGCTTCCTATCTGGTCATTTCGTGTGCGTGTACTTTCACTATCAAAGGAAATTTTCACAGACACTGCCATCATTGTGAGACACCATAATGTTTGTCTCGTAGTTTTTATCATGTAAATGAATCAGTGTGGGTCAAAAAAAATAAAAATAGAAAGAAAGTAATATGTGCTAGTAGTAAGTGATTACATGCAATCGAGATTATGTAATCAGATTCCATAAATGAAATACTTCTAATTAGATTACATTTTAAGATGCTTAAACTCAGATTGCAGTTGATTTTTATGAATTACATGATTACATTTAATGGCAATACATTATTCATAATTAATTCTCCCTAGGTTTATCAGAATCTGCTAAATGTTATGTTACCAAAATAAGAGGGTTCGTACAAAATGCATGCTATTGTTTCTTAATTCTCTTGGTTCTTAATGTTGTCACCAGAATGATCCACAGCTGTGTGTTTCGTTTAGTGGTAGCTGTTCATGAGTCACTTTTTTTTCTTCTCCTGAACAGTTAAACTGCCTAATGTTTACAGAAAAATCATTCAGCTTCCACAAATTCTTTGGTCCAGCATTATATTTTTGTTTGGACCCTTTCCAAAAGCGACTGTTCGATTTTGAGATCCATCTTCACTCAACTGCGTTCATACTTACAGAAGCTTCAAAGTAACATTGCACCTTCATATCTGCTAACTCTCAATAGAGTACTAGCAAAGTATTAGTAGACTGGTAGGGTTAGAATAAGTTGACATGTACTTGCAAAGTTACTTATAGTCAGTAGAGCATCTTTTGGAGACCATCACAATAAAGAGTAAGCAGATATTAATTAGAGAGTGTACTAATATTCTAATGAGAGTTAGTTGAGGTGTAGGTGCAAAGCTACTTATTATCAACAGATTGTTCAAAAGGGACCATCAAAATAATCTCTATTAAGTTCAAAGGTTTTCACCCCACCGGCCCTTTATACATTTGATTCTACAGCACTTTTCTCAAACTGTAAAGGAGACTGAAGTGAGCTGAAGGAGTAAACGACATCTGAGACGCAGCTAGGAAAAGTATAGAATTAGATCAAAGACTACTGAATATTCTGTCATCACTTACTCGCCCTCATGGTGCTCCAAACCATGTGAGTTTCTTTCCTCCGTGGAATGACTTGCGCTTCATGTTGCAAGTGTTGTGAGGTGAATAAAGTGTTAAACTTTAGTCTGCTCTTCAGTCAATTTTAGATTTCAAAACACTTCATTCTGTGTGATTTATAAGCTTGTTTCCTCATGGAGACCTAACAAACGTCCCCACAAGGTCAACATTTACTGCGATTCTTATTTTTGAGGGGACAATTGGTCCCCATAACATGATAAATACACACACATGATAAGTACACACACACTGCTGTCCCTGATTAATTTATAATGTAATTTGGTCATTTGGTCAAGAATACATAATAATTACAGTTACGTAAAAGAAAAAAACAGCTTGACTTGAGTAAATCGTGTAAAGTTTTCTCATCGCTGTAGTAAACTGCAGTCAAAATGTTTTACTTTGGTAAATGATACCTTGCTAGAGTTTAATGTCTTTACATTTACACATAATCCAAACACTTTTATCCACAGCCCCATGATAGATGCAGGAATATATAACAGGAATATACCTTTAATGCTTTCTCAAGGTTTTAGCTCAATGTGTTACGTGAGTTGTTTCTGCAAAACTGCATCATTAAAATAATTTGCATTATCATTACAGCACGGGTCTCTTTAAAAAAAAAAAAATAAAAAAAATAATAATAATTAAATGAAATAAAAAATAAATGTATTTATAAACAGCAACGGTCACTATTTATAGTCAGATAACGCATCAGAAACAATAAAATTAAATTAAATCTAAATGCATTTAATTAATCTAATATAAAAAAAACTTAAAACTTAGATAAATTTTAACTTACAAAAACTTTAAAACTTGATAAATTACCATACTGTTAAGAAAATATAAAACAAACTTCAAAGGTTTAATAGTTTAAAAGAGTCAGCATTTTTATTCACAACATCAAAAATTACAAAAAATATGTATTAATAATATTACTGTCATACATATTAAACTGACATATTTGTGTTTTTCCTTTAAAAAAAAAAAGAAAAAAAGAAAGAATACAATGAGTTTGAGTTGCTCAGTATCAGATCTGTGGTGTGGAGGTGTGTTTGCTGACATCTGTCCCTCACTGACCGGACGCCGGGGTATTTTTGGTCTTCATGGTTTGGCCACGAATCTTGAAACACTGTCAAATCCACACGACTCTTACACTCGTCTGTGTCTCACTCATCCATCCTCATCTTCAATCAAGACTGCATCTGATGCAAGAGCAACACTTTATTTTTTCTTTAGCACAAAAGCAGAAGTGTAAATAAATAGCATGTTAATGGTGATTTAACTTTCTGTCAGCTTGAGTCTCGCCGAGCATTTCTCTTCTGCGCTGTGATGGCTGTTTGCTTTTGTTTTTAATTCCTGTAAATGCTTGAATGAAAGGAGATGTAGACACGGAGTGATCGCTCGCAGCCACTGCAGTTATTAATAGATCAGGAGCAAATATACATGGGAATGAGAGAGACGGACAGATGGAGGTCAAGAATGAAGCAGATGCCATAACATCTGTCCTTACAGTTGATCTTAGTCCACAGCCAATACTGAAAATATTAATGTCATGTACAGCCAACTGTCTACACATTTAATAAAAATGATTAGCAATGCAGTGCATCACACAAAAATACTACATTTCACACTTTTTCCACACAAATTGTGTATACCCCTAAAAAGACCCATACATTACAACAAATAGCACTAGACTAGACTGAATTCAGTGAGATATTTAAAGGTGTAATTATTAGTGAGCTACATGATAATTATAGAAAAGATACAAACATTAAATTGCAAATACTGTAGATCCTCAACAGAACTGTAAGTCTTTCACACACACGCACACACACACACACACACACACACTCCAAATATGCCGTTGGAATACACAGTGTTTAACTTTTTATTGCATTTTTTTTATTTTGTTTAACTTTATTGCATTATTTTATTTTATTAAGTGTTTGTTAGAACCAAAACATAAATAATTTATACAAAAAAAAAGTGTTAAGGCTTACATTAAAAACATGAATTGTAAACAAAACTCAAAAAATATTTGAGCTTCTACTAAAAACAAAAAAAATAAATAAAAAAATATGTATTTGTGTGAATATATATACTGTATATATTAGTAACACTTTACAATAAGGTGTCATTTGTTAACATTAGTTGTTGTATGTATTAACTAACATGAACAAACAGTGAACAATGCACTTATTACACTATTTATTAATCTTTGTTAATGTTTCTTAATTAAAAAAAAAAACTGTTGTTTATTGTTAGTTCATGTCAGCTCACAGTGCATTAACTAATGTTAACAAACACAACTTGTGATTATAGTAATGCATTAGTAAATGCTTAATTAACATTAACTAAGATTATTAAATGCTGTAGAAGTATTATTTATTCTCAGTTAACTATGCTGTTAACTAATGAACCTTACTGTAAAGTGTTCCCAAAATATTTAACACGTATGATAAATTACACAGGCTGTCATTACAATTGTGAATAACAGAATAATAATGCACAGGATGTCATATGTCTCAGATGTCTCATTTCATAACACGAGGAAGTAATTAAAATAGAAATGTATATAAGAATGAAATAATAAAATACAATAAATGTCTGCATTCGTACTGTTTAATCCAAGAATGCTTTGAGAAGCTTGAGACTTTGACAGAATAGGTCTGTTCAAGTATTTCCGTAACCAAACTCATCAAAATAAACCCCTGTTAGTGCATTTGTGTAACTTCAGTATATACAGAAGACCATAAAATGGTTTTCCCATGTGAACTTTACAATATCTGTATCTGTTCCATACATTTTCAATCTTCTGCTTGTTTTACACATCGAATCAAAACACATCAGCCGTCTTTCAACATAATCAGATGAGTCTGGACAAAAGCTCCATTTGTTTTTCAGCTGATCTGAGATTAAATATGTTTATTTCTGCTCCGTAAACGTTAAATCTTTTAAAGTCAACATGTTAGGCCTGTTTTTGTATCATGCAAATATATAAAATGAGAAATATGATGTATTGTATTAAGGTTTAATTATTATTCAGGAATTTGTTTTAGTAATGAAGTACAATAACAAATAGCAAATCTGTTTTAATATGCCAAACCTCCCAGAAGAACTGCCAACATAAATTTAATGAATGGTTACACACACACTTACACACACACACAGTCGAGCTGCCAGCTTCATGGGATTAATCAATAAAATGCTGCATTTTTTTTAAATATGTCTGTCCACAAAGTAATTCATCACAAACTCCTCCTGACCCCAGATCTGAGTTTGGTGTTAACACACACACACACACACTGATAAAGCCCCTCTCTCTGGTCTGCAGAGAATCGAGTGTGTCCGGACAGATATAGAAGGAAAGGCGTGTTTGAGGCCCGAGGTCTGCAGCCGTTCACTCCTCCTCCTTCAGCAGAAAAAACATTCTGTTTACAATAAAGCATTCAGGAGAGATCTGACCACATCATAACAGGATTATTACACATTTGCACTGCAATAAAAAATTAAATAAGATTTAAAAAAAAAATGTTGCACTTTATTTCATTTTGTTTTACAATGAACAGAAATGTCTATTAAATGTGTTGATAAAGTTATCAAAATAATAATGTTGATTATTACATCACCATAATATTGTGTGTGAAGTAAATTCTGTGTTAAATTATTTTCTTTCAAAGTTGTAACAATAAAATGATCTTGTTTACTCTGGAAATCTTAAGATAACAAATCTTAACGATAAAGAGAATAAATATTGTTAACATGTCAACTTAAAATCAGCGTCAACATTTGTGTTCTTGCTTTTAATGAATTTGAACAGAAGTTGTCATAACTCGGAAAGACTGATGCATTGTTTCAAAGCATGTATCATAATTGAAATCTACAGACACAAACCGATAAAGCGTAATAAAAGATACACTTAAATGTGCATTTTGGATGTTTTCTTCAGACTAATCTGAGAGCAGATTAGCTCAAATTAACCAGTGCATGAAAATATGTCCTGATCCATATTGATTGTTGGACATATATAGTACAGTACATCCAACGTAACCCACATACATATTACTGCATGTAATAGAAATCTATCATGTGTTATTGTTTATATCGTTCTTTCAAAATGCAGCTTACTATGTTATTAACCAGCTCTATTCTGCTAAATTAGACTTTAAGGCATGAACATATTAAGATTTGAGAAACATTAGCATGATTTGAAACAATATAAATTGTTAAAGTGCTACATAAATAAACGC
Source organism: Enteromius treurensis (assembly GCA_032275025.1). Classification (NCBI taxonomy): domain Eukaryota; kingdom Metazoa; phylum Chordata; class Actinopteri; order Cypriniformes; family Cyprinidae; genus Enteromius; species Enteromius treurensis. The sequence continues at coordinate 3,929,738 of JAUCMU010000042.1, read as the reverse complement.
TGGTTGTGCTCAACATACATAAAACATGCTGATCTACAAATGTTGCACTTACTGAATTATTACATCCATATTAAGCACCCATTTGTCGTCTTTTGTAAGGATTCACACAACAGTTCAACAGAGTCATTATTCTCTGATTTCTCTTTGCAGCTGAACATATACTGTATAGAAAGACACAAAAACCATTGAAATAGAGAACACTTATTCACTATTAACTATACATTTTCCCTCGATAAATTTGGAAATTGTTGCTTATTAATAGTTAGCGAAGTAGTTGTTAATTCAGGTATTGGCTATGATTAGGGATGTATAGTAAGGGCATGTTTCGCAAAATATTAAAACGAATGAAAATAACTTTTAGCCCCATATACAGTATATCACTATGAACTGAATTTTAGGATCAGCAACAAAACTCGCACTCTATGATATATTAAATTGATCAAAAGAGGCAGTGAGGACTATATCTACTGTATTTATAATGTTGCAAAATGTTTCTATTGGTTTAAATAAATGCTGTTCTTTTGAACTTTTTATTCATCTGTGAATTCTGGAAATGAGTCTCACAGTTTCCACAAAAACATTGGCCAGCAAAACTGTTTTCATCATTAAATATTAATAAATCAGTATATTAGAATGATTTGTGAAGGATCGTGTGACACTCAAGACTGGAGTAATAATGCTGAAAATACAGCTTTGATCACAGGAATAAATTACAGATTCACATTGATTCATGTATATATATATATATATATATATACACATTTTTTAATGTGTTTTCATCAAATAAATGCAGCCTTGTTGACTTATTTTGAAAACATATAAATAAATAAAATACAAATTACCAACTCAATTCTACTCCTGACCGTTTATAGAGTGAAATCTAAAAATAAACAATATTATCTAAAAAAGCTAAAATATTGACAAAAAATCAGACAAATCAAACACACTGTCAAAAGTATTTCTTCAGCCCAAAAATAGCTGATTTTTCATGAAACATAATACAAATATATGCATTTATAAAGGAAAACCTAATCCGTTTAGGGAATTCATTGAATAATTCGATTAGGACTAAACTGACCGAATCAGGTGAGGATGTCTCCTGAAAACTCTTCTCTTGACTTGTTAAAGCTGTTGAGAATCTGTAATTGCAGTTGCGTAGTCTAAATGATTGCACACACAGACACAAGTGGGCTTTATTTACCCCAGAACAAGATCTCTCTCAGTCTGCCACTGACCTGGATCAATCCCAGAATGCATCAGTCATCGGGTGCACATGCTCCAATAGCAACCAGCTATTAGAAAGCAACAACAAAAGAACACTTACTGAGCGTGTACTAGCTGCTAACTCTGATTTGAATGAAGACTCCAGCAGCTCTGTTCACCACACCGTCTTACATCTATAGCGTGACCATGCGCCTACTGCAGAAAATATTTTAGTGCTGTGTGGGTGCGAATTATGAAAAGAAAGCTGCTGTGATGTAAGCAGGTTCATCACCACCACGGGTTCTCACAATCACGCATGAGTTTAACATTTTAACCTTTTTATCAGTTAGGAAAAGGATATTTTTTTTCCTTCATGTTTAATAAGGTGCATGTAAAGTGCAACAATTAAATTCTATAATACAACAAATAAATACGTTATTTCTGCATTTTTTTAACATATAATTAAGTTATTTTCTCTCTTGTATTTCTCTTTTTCGTATTCTCTTATTTTCTCCTGTACATCATTGTATTTTATGATGTGGTTTAAAAGCTACGATCTTTCATAAAAACACAAAATAGTAGTAAATGTTTTTGTGGTACTAGATGCATCACCACTTCCACCAGTCATTTTAATTTGATGTTTTCATAAAAAATAAATGAAAAAAAAAAAAAGGAATAAGAGCAATCATCAGAATGATTTAATATCACAACATAAAATTTAAAAATATTAATAATAATAATTCTAAAGGAAATCACATCAGAGGGTAAATTTAATGTAATTTAATAACTGTGAAAAATAAAAATGGTATAAAAACTGTATTACTTTTATTTTAACGTAATAAACAATTTGTAAGTGAGAATGTTATGATGTGTTCTGATTGTTATTTACAGAGAAATGCAAGGTATTTGTCAGAGATGTTGCTCAGAATCAGGTCTCAGGGCAGGTGGGCAGATGTTTCTCAGTAAAGTCACGACCTACACAGCCTGACGTTCATCTCCCTCCCACAACACATTCTGCCAAGTCAACATCCCTCACAGCTTTCATTAAAACAGTGACGAGGCTCCCCCGCTCCTCGCTAAGATCCTGACGGTCTGATCACGCTCTGATTCTCCTCAGCTGAGCCACGCTCCTAATATTCATAAGAGCTGCTAACTGCTCTGAAGTCAGGAGGAGTCTCAGAACAAACCTCATCTAATTAAAAACTCAGGCGGGGGGGGGATTTGACTCAGACAAATCACTCCTCGATACTGAAGTGCTGATGAGCACACATTCCCAGAGACACAGAATCAAGATTAGCAGAAACAATCAAACACAAAACTCATCTTCCTCAGAAGCTAATCAGGGTTTTAATTCAGGTAAACAGTTTATTTGCAAAAGCACAGAACTCTGTTATTTAAAATGCTCAAAAAAATCCTGTTTCATTTATTTATTTATTTTAATTATGTTATCGGGTTAATTAGCTATATTTATTTTTACCTAATGAAAATAACCCGAGTATAGCACAATGAAAAAACATGATTTGAACAGTGAAATGAATGACCTCTCCATGTTTGCTTGAGATTTTGTTTATTTAAGGTTTTTTTTTTTTTTTGCATTTTACACACTACTATAATTTGTACTACCATCACTGATGAGTATGTCACTTTTTTCCAGATTAGTTTTTCTCATATGTTTTTGTGTCTGTGCTTTAGCATGCGTTTTACATAACAATGCATTTAGAAATTATCTACACTCAAAATGTATTTTAATTGAGGCCTAAATATTTTATATACTGTACATATTTTATGTGTTTAAAATGTATTTATGTGTTTATTTATTTATTTATTTATTGTATCAATTTTTGTATTAAAAATTACACTTTGCACATATTGCACAAAGTGTGGTGATTTAAACAAACTGCCAAATAAAGTGTAAATATTATTTATCTACAATTAACTTTTAGAGGCTTTAATTAGCATCATTCTCAATATTTGTACTAAATTGCACAAATGTATTAAAAAATTAATGTTATGTGTATAAATATGTCATGTTAATAATTGTATTGTGTACATTAAAATGCTACAGTATAAAATTAGCTTTTGCTAGGAAACTTTATTTATAGTGTTTATGTTTTCATTCACTGGATCTATATTAAACAACACAATTAAATATTTGACAGAAATGACAGTGTGATGAAAACATTCAGAAGAAATGACAGAATTTGATTCATTTCACCCTTATTAATTACACAAGGATTCATTTCTAAAAGACCACAGGGCCCCCAAAAAGTTGATATCAAATGTTGCTGACAACAGCCTACCTTCAGTCACCTGAGCTGATCATCTCTCCTCCTCTTCCAGAAGTTGCTCAGTGTCGTGTCTTGCTCGCTTTCCGTTTCTCTGCTGGTATTTGTCGTTGATTTCTGTTCGTGGTAAATGAAGGCAGTGTAAGACGCGAGAGAAGCGCAGATGAAGTTCAGGATCACGGCGGACTGCTGCCATCTATCCGCGGACCGACGCGTCACAGCGCGCGAGAGCGACGCGCGCTCACACTTCAGTTTAAAGAGACAGTGTCATTAGGACATCTAGGTACAGAGTAATTATTTTATTTACATTATTTTAATAGTACGTGCATGTAACATTAAACAAGGACACCTTTAAGGAATAGTTCACTGAAAAATAAAAACTCTGTCACTATTTACTCCAAAAGCTTCCAAAGCTGCATGAATTGCTTTGCCCTGCTCAATACTAAGGAAGCCTGGTTACAAACTTTTTTTTTCAAAATATCTTCCTTTGTGCTCAGCAGAACAAAGAAAATCAAGCAGGTTTGGAACTACTCGAGAGTGAGTAAATGATGACAGGATTTTAATTTTTCAGTGAACTTTTCCTTTAAAATAAAGTGTTACGTAAAGAGTCGTAATTTGCTCGTTTTTTTTATTTTTTTTATTTTGTAAATCCTTTCAGGTTAAGTTGGATTTCTCGTCTCAGTGACTTCAAAAAACTTGTTAATAAACTAATTAATTAAAATCTTTGTTCAAACACATTTCCAATAAAGCGTTTCAGGAGACTCAACCTCATCAAGTAACTGAACTGTTCATTCAGTCTAAGCCTGCGTCCCAACGTGCATTCGATCTATCCTAAATTCAATGTGGTATTAGTCATTTTCAGTAGGTTGTTGTTGTTGTTGTTGTTTTTTTTTTTTTTTTTTTTTTTTTTGGTTACACTTTATTTCGATAGTCAACTTTAGACATTCTAGTAACTATAAGTAACTTTGTATCTACATGACAACTACATGTCAATAGTTCTTATTAATTCATATTTACATGTCTACTAACTCTCAGACTAGACTGTTAGGGTAGGTTTAGGGTTAGTAGGATAAGTTGACATGATGGTCAGTGTTAGAAGATATTAAGCTGACAGTCTACTAATACTCTAATGACTGCTAGTTTACATGTTGTTACAAAGTTACTGTTAGTAGAATATCTAAAGTAGACTATTGACAAGTGTTACCTATTTTTTACACACCTATTTTATTTTTTGAAAATTGATTGATTGATGTTTTTCTACTAGTTGAATGGGTTGTTTTGTTTGTTTGTTTGTTTGTTAGTTTAATCTGTACAGTAAAAGTCCAGTCTTGATCTTGATGTTTATTGATAAAAAAGTAGATTTGATTAATAATTCGACGTCATTTCTGAAGTTATCTTCAATATTTGGTCAGTCCATACGGTAAAAAAAAAAGTAAATTAAGGTTTTTTGTTTTTTTCTTTTTGACAGTAGATGACAAAAGAATGGTTTATTTATTTGTATGTCTATATTTAATACATATTTATTTATTTACTTACTTATTTACTTAGTCATTGTTGATCTTAGTCTTGTTTGAAATCAGTATTTTAACTTTCCTAAGCAAAGGTTTATTTCTGTCTTTGTTTCTGGTACAGTGTGCTGCTGGAGTCTGCAGTAACTCACAGAGAAACCTGACTCTCAGAAACGCTCGACAGGAAATGCATCAAAGCTGAACATAAATAGCAATCAGAGCACAAGTAAACCAATCAGCTGCTTTGTTACTGAATATGCAGCAATCAATTAGTGGATGGATTTCCGTCCATTTTAACGAGGTGAATCAAGGCACTTCTCGCAGCATGTTATGGGCAATTTGCAGTTTGTTTTACGCAAATGAATCCCAGACCCGCTCTGACAGGACAGACGCTCAGCGAGCTGAGACTCCTTCAGAGATCTGAGATAACCTATTCAGGTGCTTCTTGCTTTTTGTGTTTGATCAAGTCAGCGTCAGAATATTTGTAATCATATTTCCAGAACTCTTACTGGACTGAAGCAGCTCAGCTTTACTTGATTCTCCATTAATTATTTTAAATCAGTGCATCTCAAATCTGATCATCAGGATCTTTTGAGGAGAGTTTGTTTCTTCATCTCTTAATCAGCATCGGATTGCATTGCATGATGTTTTGGATCATTTCAGTCTCATCTTACTAAGAAATATTATTGGAGTTTTAGAGTGACTGATGCAATTTAGATAATTTTATAACTTCACTGATATACATTACAAGCATCAGAATTTCATCATAATATCAGCACCTGCAGCAAATTATTATTTCTTTCTTCCTCATTTAGAAACGTGGGTTTGGTCATGTGACTAATGTCATACGAATTTGTTCGATTTAGCCACCTCATAAAAACGGTACAAGGTACAAACTGCCATGGGATCGGGCTCGTCAGTATTTTCTCTCTGGGGGAAACATTAATGAAATAATGTGCATGACAGTAGATAAATAAAAAAGAGTTTTTTAAGAGATTTCGTTCCAAAAATCACCCATAGTTGAAGCCCATACCTACTTTTAATCATTTGAGTCCACAAAAGTGTCACGAATGAAGCATGACTTTGATAGCTGACTGATAATGCTGTCTTTGTCCCCAGTGGTTGTCTGGTGATGAAGGATGTGTAGTTCAGATATCATTGTAATGTTGTAACATGTTCACTCTGACAGGGCAGTATTGACTATTTTTGAGTTTAACTTTAAAATACTCATTTACAAGAGCCGGTCTTCCCTCATGCACAATCAAACCTCTACAAATGATTCAGAATGCAGCAGCACGACTGGTCTTCAACAAGCCCAAAAGGGCCCATGTCACTCCTCTCTTCATCTCCCTGCACTGGCTTCCAATTACAGCTCGCATCAAATTCAAG
>JAUCMU010000042.1:3859596-3882424 GCA_032275025.1 Enteromius treurensis | reverse complement strand
TCAGACTCCTGAGGTTAGTAAATCGCGGGAGTTAAAACCTCGATATCGATGCGATAAAGGTTAATCGTGCAGCCCTAATTGTAGATGATTGTTTTAGAAAACTACAGATCTATATTTTGTTTCTTGGTAACATTTCATTTTGATAGTCCACTTTGGATGTTCCAAAAACTATAAGTAACTTTTTAAATATATGTCAATTAGTAGTCATTAGAGTATTAGTAGTATTAGACATTAAGAGGCTGCCCTCTTAATGTCTTCAAACCCTTCAATTTGATGCTCCCCAAAACATTGATCGGACTATAAGTGACTGTGCACATACATCTCAACTAATTTTGGTAATCCTAACCCAACAGTCTACTTACACTCTAATGAGAGTTAGCTGGCATATAGGTGTAAAGTTACTTAAGGTTAGTTAATTACCAATGAAGAAGTGATCACTGTAATCCTCATCTTCATCCTCATAGCCCTCTTTCTTTAGTTTGCTGAAATCCAACTCAATTTCTACACCATCGGCTTTGAAAACACCACGAAGATCTTCAGTTTCCTGTGGCTCCTCCTCGCTCTTGTCTTTCCCCTCCTCAACCCTGCTTTTCTTATGGTCCTCCAATTCCAAATCTTCTTCTGTCACACGCCGTTTGCTGCTGGTGGTCACCTCATCTGTCTGCTCAGACTCAACGCTGAAAAAACACAAACAGAACAGCAGTTGAGAACAGGAAAAACCCAAAAACTCAAATCTTATGTGCAAAAGCAACAGAGAGGTGAAGTAATAGGATCTGGCTCGCAGTTAGCTTTTAATTCACCTCAGGGCGAGTGTCAGTAAAGACTCAAGTTTAGGCTTTGTGCAGGCCAGACAAGTTCTTCCATACTGGACAGTAGGCACAAAGTAAACCTGTCCTGCAGAGTTTAACTCCAACTTGCCTCAACACACCTGCCTGCAAGTTTCACGTATACCTAGTAAGACCTTGATCAGCTGCTTTATGCTGTGTTTTATTAGGCTTGAAGCACAACTCTGCAGGACACAGGGTCATACCAAGGACCAAGGACCAAGTCTGGTGTCCCCTGTGGTAAACCATTTCTATATGGACATTCGTTTGGGCACATTGTCATGTCAGAATAATGAAAGCACACAAATCTCTGGTATGCAGTAAAATTGAGTTTTTGGATTTGCCAAACCCTCAATTACAAGACTTTTGGTCATTTTGTGTATGACATGGAAACCCAATCAGATTCACAACTCACCTTTGCACTGAGTTCTCAGTTGGCATAGCAGGCTTTGTATCAGTAAGTTCAGGTTCTGAAGGACTATTGGTAATCGTATGGTCCTCCGTACCCTCTACCTCCTCATCTTTGAGTATGACTATGGTCTCTAATGGCAGCTCCTTACTCTCTTCCTCCTCTAATATAGGTGTTTCAGCTTGGACCTCCTCTATCTTTGGCTCTGCATCCTTCATCTCATCTTCTTTCAGCTCCAGAGTTACCTTGTTTTCTTCATTCAAACTTATCTCTTGCTCAGGTTCAAGTGGCTTGGATTCCTCAAGGATAAGGTCCTGCTGAATTGGAGTAACCAAGTCATCCTCCGATTCTTGCACACCTTTCTCCAGATGCTGGGATGCTTCAGAGAGTTCTTTATTCTCTTGATTTAGATTCTGAACCTCTTCAAGCAACAGTGCCTGCTTCTTCAAAGATATTGCATCTATCGCAATATAAGCATAGTAAAGTAAACAACTAGATGTGAATGCAAAGTAAATCAATGCACTATACATACTGTATACAGAATAGTTGCTTTTTGTCTGGATGGTGTTAAATAAAAGTGTCATGTTTTCTGCTGTTTTTACCTGTTGAATCGGGTGGTTTCTTCTTCTTTTGTGCTTTAAGATCTTTGAGGCTCAGACGAAACTTCCCATTTTTGACTTTATCTCGTAGCTTAGGAGCAAAAAGAAAATGTAGCAAAGACAAAAAATGAAGGTAGTACGTGTATTCCTCTGCAAAATAAACTGAAAAACTGTAATATGTAAAGCAAATTTTTGCAGTTCCTTAAGGGGCGCCACATGGTTCATAAACTTTAATCCAATATGTTTGAGACTGTAAAACGTTTAGTCCAGGTAGTTTACTGGTATTGACAATATGAATGGGATGAGCTGTCAGTCTGGGAATAATTGTAAGAGTGTTAAAGCTGCTCTGCCATATGAAATACAAAAAAGGCAAATTAATGCATAAATGGCATGATTCCCCTAATCTGGCACCATCATTTGAAGTCTTTCCCTTACATAGCCTGGTGGATGATGTGTGGGGATCTACAATATCATAACACATGGTTTTTTGAAGGGCAAACAGTTGGGGGTGGGGAAGTAAAGCCAGATTCCAGCTGAAACTATAGCCCAACCCATATTTCCAGCTGACTTCATTTATTCTCTTTTTTAATCATTTAAATCATGACAATTCCACAAGGAAGAAACTAAGAAGACAGATTTAGTTGTCAATCTATCAGTGACTGGTTTAATGGAAAAGTGTCAACGTTTTGAAGACCCTCAAAATTGCACCATATCCATCTCTACTTAAGAAAGTTTGCATGTGATGAATAAAATCATAAAAAAATCATAGAATCGTTGTCGTCTTCGCAAAATGCCAGCACACTGTTTGCACGTACATGATCTCCCATCAGAAGATTTAACTCACCTTTATAGTGACAGACTCATTGTTATCTGAGGTCTGACACTTGCTGACCACTTTGATTTTACACTCCTTGGACTTGAGGGCCGAAGACGCTTTGCTCTTTCGAGAAGCCGGCCCTTTGAACATAATATCCATGATTTTGGAAGTTTTCACAGTTTCTCCAATGAAGCTGACCACCTGTTGAATGCTCATGACCAGTCTTTCCATTCCCTCCAGCTTTTGGGTTTGCTGCTCCGAGCGCTGATTTACTGCCAACATGATGCTGTTCATTTCTTGGCACATCTCCTTCATCTCATTGGCTGGTCCTGTACGGATAACTGGAGGAAAATGGATCTCCTCCTTTTCCACTTTCAGAGTTTCAACATCTTTCTCAATGCCATCAATGTCCTGAGACATGCCGTCGAGTCGGCAGAGCACTTTTTCCTGGATGGTTATGAGCCTGTCCATTTTGCTACTCAAGGACTCAATTCTGACCTGCAGCAGGTCAATACCCGTGCTAGAATTAGCAGAACTCATGGTCTCAACTAGCCTTGTGGACAAACTAACAGAGATTCAGCTGTAGCTGGATCAAAAAGACACTGATAATCCAACAATTAGCCAAACAGAAAAATCTTGAGACAGAGGCCGGACAAAAACAAGACATTTTAAATCCCCTATTAAGCAGTTGATCCGTCCATCTCTTCCTCTCCATTGAATGCTCTATGAACCTCTACCAAGTGGAGGTCACACTAAGATTGGAATGAGCCAGTCTCAGTTAAAGTAACTGGTATGGGGGGTTTTACGTCAGCAGGTCCTGGGGAGGGGCTATGTTTGGCTCAGGAATTGCTGTGTGATATCTGAGAAGCTTTGACTGCTAAAGCCATGTCAGATGCCTCTCTACCAGGTGTCAAAGGGGCCCCAGAGACACCCGGTTTCCAGAAGCAGCTCAGAAAATGAATGGAAAGAAATTTGAGTACCGAATTCTCTTTCACCTTGAGAGGTTCGATCAGAGACGTCATGTTTTTTTAAGATTTCACATTGAGGAAACTTGCCGGGTATTCCAAGGGCTCAAATTCAGAGGGAATAAAACCAAGAGAATATGAAGAGATAAATTAAAAATAGCTGGGGAAACTGAAGAAAAATGTTTGCACTCCCTCAAAAGTTTTCACAATTCTCTCACAAAAGCATTGCAAATGAAACTTTGCATTCTCTTGTACAAGTTTTGCATTCGATGAGACACTTTGCTTTTGTTCACAATGAAATTAAAATATAATTTTAATAACATTTCTCTCTCACAACATATGATCTAAATATCTCTTTTTCTTTCTTTTCATCTCCTTTTTTGAATGTATTTTAAAAAAATTTGACCATCGCTACATCCTTTTTAGGGGCTCCAAACTAAATGACCTAATCTGGGGCTGTTTTTATATATATACAAGATTATGTTTCTTCTGATTTACAAACAGCGTGGCAGAGGATGGCATGCTACTACGGGAAAACAGGAGCCTGTGGAAACCTTTTGACCCTCTCACAACTGAAACTAGAGCCAGTGTCAGTGTTCTGACTGATTCACCCTCTCCAGTCATCTAAAACAGCTTACTCATCCACAGATAAGACAGTTACGGATCGATTTTAACTTAGAGGATGAAATATGAAGCCCCCCTTCACCCTCCCTACCTCTGCCCCATAATACAGGTCACTTGACCCAGATCACCATAAATAAATGATTTTTGAGTTCACAGTCATAATGTTGTCCTTGAAAGATATCAAATATCCTCTTAAATTTCTCAGATTTAATTTGCATGCTGCAAACCCAGATGTCTTCTCCCAGAATAGTATTAGAAACAGGGACACTGCTTCAACACAAGTCATCATCTCATAGTTGCATGCATCATTTGACTTATAGATGGCGCTTATGTGTGTGTATATATAATTATATATATATATATATATATATATATATATATATACACAAATCTGTAGCCTACAGAATAAGGCACAGAGCTTGCAGCAAAAACAAGTGCATTAGCCATTGAAAAGTCTGTTGAGTCTCAAGAGAAGGAAACTACTGTTGTTTATTTCCACAATGTTTTGGCAGTGGACATCTGACACTGAGGGTCCTGTGAAAAGTGGGACATCATTTACATCATGGTGTGCTTCACCTGTCCCGGGACACCAGCAGATGACAGAGTAGAAATGCAGACGGTGGTCATTCTACATTGTCTAAGACTAAATAGATATTGTGTGATAGACAGGACAAATGTGTTCAGGGACACAATCCATCTGCTTCATAAAAAACGAGCTATTAATGCATTATTGTACAAAAACCTGGAAAACACATACTAACACTGAATTAAATCAGGAAAAAAAATGTGGGTAAAATAATTGTAATAAATTCTCATTACTAAAGTACAGTATTTTTTAAAGTAAATATCATTAATTAATTGTTTATTTAATAATTCGGGTTTTTTTAGCATTTAAAATGCACCAAAGTAAGGCTAATGATGAAAGATTTGCTCATTGACAGTATATATATATATTTTTTTTTTTAAATATGCTTAATTTAAATGAAAATAATGACAAATTTCATTTAATAAAATTACATAACATGCACTTTTAGGTTTTCAATTACTTCTATTAATTACAATTAATATTAACTAATATAAATGCATGACTTACAATTCTAAAAGTAACACCATACATACATAATTCAGAAATGATTTTACTGATGTCAGGGTACACAGTGTGTGTGACTTCTACATACAGCACTGTTCCAGCATCTGTTTGACTGACAGCAAAATATTTGATATGTCAGCCCATCAGCATATCCAAGAAAAACACATCAGCTCTCTTAGCTAGAGTATAAATTTGGACAGTCGGAGTCAGAGTAACACAAAACGGCAGAGGAGGCCCAAACCATTTCAAGACAACTAAATCGTGCAGCTGTGGAGTAAACAGGAGCTAGCAGAAGAGCTCTCTTGAGTTTATATTACTAGCAGTTTACAATGAAACCTGATAGACAGAAGTAATACAGCCATACTGAGTAAGTTTCACTGTGCTGTGCTACAGTGAGCAAGTGACAAACACGTGAAAAAAAAAAAAGCTTCAGAGCTGCCCAAGTTGACGTACACCACATTCAGACCATTCATGAGCTGATAAGAAAGCTAAATAACACATGTTGTGCCGTAATGAATACGCAACTAGAGATTAAGCCATAATGTGTCACCTCTTGGACAAGGAGAGACAAACGTTTTGAGATCAGAACGCATGGGCTGAAACGGCCAATCAGGTTCAAGCACAAATTGTTCTTTTGGCAAGATGAAAAGTTGAATTAGAGTAAATAGATACACACAAGAGAGCAATCGCTACAGGACGACCCTGTGATGGGAAAAAACCCACAACAATGCAGTGGATACTTGGGTTCAATCTGTTTCTGTTCCTGATGCCAAAATCAATGATAAATGTCTTGTTCTCGGCCTCAGGCCATCCAAGATGCAGATGAGTTTGTTTCTTCAACAAATAATGCTGTATTGCATCAGTGTCTCAGCAATGGATGCTTTGCAGTGAATGAGAGTCCAAACAGCTGATGAAAACATCACACTAATCCACAAATAATCAATGCACATCTTGAGTAGCCAAAAGTTGCATTTTTGTAAGAAACAAATCCATCATTAAGGTGTTTTTTAGCTTCAAACTAGAGCTAAAACTTGCATTTTTCCAGTGAAAAAGCAATCTGGTCAGAATCGGGAGAGAAAGCTCAAATCCAGGACTCTCAACATCAGTTCTTGTGCTCCTCAGGGTCATGTCCTCTGCCTATTGCTCTTCTTCCTGTACACAATGACTTCACTTCAAAGCACCCCTCTGTCAAGCTCCTGAAGTTAGTAGACGACACCACACTCATCTGCCTCAACCAGGAGGTTAAACGGCTGGGTGTCTGGTGCAGTTATAACAACCTGAAGCTGATCATGTTCAAAACGGTGGAAAAGATTGTGAACTTCAGGAGAAACACCCTTCACACTGTTATATTCTTGGGCACCACAATCTCTCAGGACCTGAAGTGGGACACTCACATAGACTCCATTGTTAAAAAGCTCCAGCTGAGGTTGTACTTTCTTTGTCAGCTGAGAAATTTCAACCTCTATTCTGCTATCATTGAGTCTGACGTGTTCATCTATAATGGCTTGGTTTGGTTGAGCTCCCCAAACAGACATCAGAAGACAGGCAGGACTGCTGAGAGGATTATCAGTGCCGTTCTGGCCTCAACCTCCAAGATCTCTAGAGTGAGGAAAAGGGCTAAGAAAGTCACTCACACTCAGCTCACTCTCTCTTTGGCCGGCGCTACAGAGCACTGACCACCAGAACGGCCAGACACAAAAGCAGTTTTTCCCCAAGCCATATCCCTCCTGAACAACACATAACACACCTCAGTACTGTGCACCTGTAAATATCTCATCAAACCTTCATCTGTACAAAAGGCCACATTGACAGTTCGGTCTATGGATATTGTTATTTATAATGCATTGTATACTCTTTTGCAATTATTGTTTTTATCTTAATTATATTTTTGTCTGGACTTTGTTTGTACCTTCTGTAGTTCCTAACACCAAGACAAATTAATTGTGTGTGTGTAAACACACTTAGCAATAAGCTCTTTCTGATTCTGATTAATTCTGACGACACCCATCCACTGAAGAGCAACCATTGGTGAGCAAGTGATGCAATGCTACATTTCTCCAAATCTGATGAAGAAACAAAATCCTCTGCATCTTTAAGGGTGAGCATATTTTCATTTTTTGTTATTGTACTGACCAAACACCAATTTGATATTCTGTAGAAAAGTACATGATTAAACGCAATTTAAAGTATATTTACAATAAAAAAGCCTCCAAAGCATTTCAAGACAGATGTAACTTTTTATGTGATGACAATATGTTGCATTAGAGCGAGTAAATGTACTGTATGCACACAGACAGAGAGAGAAGCAGCTTTTATGTTGTTTATAAGATCTGATTTATGATTTACAGAGAGATCCAAAGACAGCCAGAGATGGGCACATATAAACAGAGTGTGAGCGAGGGCAGTCTGACATCGGCAGGGGACTCTAGACCACCCCCTCCGTCCAGCCAGAACACTCTGTCCCAGGACATTTGGGGGTGGTTTGCTACCCCCTGGTCCGCAGTACCAGTATCATTTTGCCTGAGCTCAAGCCAACTTTCCAGTGACGGGGTCGAGACACGACACGTGCCGAGGCAGTGTAACACAAGAGTGTGTAACGCTGGTGTAATGCTCTGCCGCTCATGCAGATACAGTACACACACAGCCTCTGTATGCTTTGGAGTAACATAGCTTGAGCTAATGTCATCTTTTTTTGGCATGCTTGTCCTGATTTGGAGTGGAATCTGTACAGCAAAAAAATAAATCTAACATTTGGATGAAAACCCCCAAGATTTGATGATTTGCTAATGTAAGGATCACAAAAAATGGCTTGTAACTGCTTTGCACAAAAATATAATGATAATTAATATGACATATTATTAGTTTGTTCTTGTTATTGTTGCAACTTTCCAGTTTGCATTGGTTTTCTTATATATAAAGCTTTATTAAAACTTCATCTCAACAAAATCTGTAATAGACTAGGAAAATTGTTTTGAAACAAATAAATAAAAATACAGCAATAAAGACATATATGTATAAGAAGAATGGAATGTGTGGTGTCTGGTTGATTCTGTGACAGCTAATCATAGCAGAAATGAAACTGACAACGAAACTATTTCCTAGCGTACTAATAAAAACCTGTGTACTCTGACTCCTGGAAATGGCAGATTGCTTGCTCTTGCCATTTATATGTTTTATATTCCAAGTATTAGCAAGCCCTGAAAAATTCCCAAAAAAGGATAATAAAAAGTCCTAATTCACCCTTCCACAAATTCAGAGCAAGAACATTAAGACAGAACATCTTAAATGCATGCATTGCTAAATAAATAAATAAATAAGAACATCTTCCTCAGTATTGCTGTTTCAAGATACTGTACATTTACTGCAAATTAAACATGAAGTCTTTTGAGAAAGACGTG
The DNA here is from genome assembly GCA_032275025.1 of Enteromius treurensis. Classification (NCBI taxonomy): domain Eukaryota; kingdom Metazoa; phylum Chordata; class Actinopteri; order Cypriniformes; family Cyprinidae; genus Enteromius; species Enteromius treurensis. Next base: position 3,873,698 of record JAUCMU010000042.1, on the reverse strand, counting down.
AAGATTTCGGAGAAACTGAACAACATTGAGTGAGTTTATGCTTAAAATAAGAACAAATATCAACGAGGAATCATATGGTGAATGTGAAACAATGTGGAATGAAACTTGTCTTTAGACATATGCACTGGATAACAAGACAAAAATTATAATTATTATTTTATTTTTTGCAGCGTGACAGTAAAAGTTATTTCCATATTCTACATGCAGAAAACAGAGCTATTTTAATGATGAGCTTTTTTTTTTTTTTAGCATTACCATTCTGTACATTTTCTTCACTTGGTCTTTAAAAATTACGGACATTAAACCTTCAGCAACCTTTAACTGGCTAAATGTAAATGTAAAACTCCCTTTGTTTACCATACATACTGTGGAATGACTCTGTGGTTCTGTGGATGTATATAATGGCTGATGGATGGTGCATCTGTTTGTGAGCATCAGACTATTTCAAATGCAGCCTCATGACGAACATAAGAGCCGCTCGTCTCATTCATATGAGGTGCAGACAGGAAACATAGCGACTGTGTGGCGGCTCTGAATCACCTGACACTTTAATAATAGATTCAAAGAGTACATAGTTCAGCCTTCCGCGGCCTCTGGAGACAAAAAAAAAACCAAACAAATGCATTGGCAGAGCAAGCTAGAACCACAAAACTAACTATCATAAGATAATAAAACCCTAAGATTGCAAGAAAGTGAAATCATTAATTAAAAGCAATGCAAGACATTGCTTTATAGCTTGATTTTTTTTAACAGTGCATTTCCACTTTCTAAGGTTCTGGTAATCCGTGTGCATGCATAATGCATCAAATTAAGATACTGTACGTTCAAGAAATTGATTGATATGACTTTAATAGTAACCGTTTCCTGATTGAGCCCGATGTTGAGCGATGGCTGCGCTTGACATGAATGTGTTAATAAATGCACGATCAGATCCTCAGATCTGGAGGATTATTGGATTACGCATGACTCCAGTTCACAGTCATGTGAAATAAGAGACTATTCAAACCTCAGCAGACGGCATGTGTCAACATGTTGTAAAGTCTTAAAGCTACATGACTCGCTGCATCAGGTGCTGACAGCGTCCTTACGTCACCGCTGATCAATCTATCTGTCGAACAGGTGAATGCATTTGTGATAATTTTGCATCAGGTTTGGAGATGCAGTGTTATATCACTTTAGTGATCTCTGCCACATGCTTACATTGTTTCCATAAGCATGACTGCACTCTGTGTGCTTAAATATAGCACTGCATCAGTCATAACGTTGGAAGTTTGGTCAATAAACATTTTCAAGTGTTATACAAATCAATTATTTAAAAATAATCCAATCAAATGTATTATTTGAATTGCATGCATTAAAAACAAGAAGCTGATTTGATGCATTTTTTAATTGCTTGCTTCATATAGTCACAAATGAACAGCAAATCTAGTTGTAGTTCGCACCGCTCTCCAGGTTCGATCAGTGGTAGTAAGAAGATTTACCTGTTCACTGGCTGAAGCAGAGGATCTGGGTTTTCTCTGGTATGAGAGTAAGTCCCAGATTCTGTGCCAGAGGTACGATGCTATAAGACACATGCTGCCAACAATCCAAACGTATCTGCCTTTGAAGAAACAGTCCATTGTCATTCACTACTTCTTATGTCTTCTCTAGGACTGTTATGGGAGACTGAGCTTTCAAGTGTGAGGGACTCCCTTTAAAAACCTCCTTTTGTGAGCAGGACTGAGGGCCTCCAGCGAAGTGACAGGTGCAGAGATAAAGCTGTTTGAACGAGCTGCTCTCTGTCACTCTCTCATCATCCTTGTGATCTCTAAACAACTGCAGTGAGCTCATGCTCGACAGGAAGCCAGTTTCCCTCGGCTGCTGTAAAAGGGGCGATATGTAATCATTTTCATGTATTAATTGCTTTTGATTTCTAATGTGTGAGCAGCTTGTCGCAAAACATAAAAAAAAAACAAGACCTTTCTCGACTTCCTATAGGTTGCCTTTGAATAGTGCTGGGTAGTAACCAGTTACATGTAATCAGATTGAGTACTTTTTTATAGTTTTTGTAAATGCCCACAATCAGTCAAGAGTTTTGTTTTTTGTTTCTTTTTTACTTTTACTTTCATGGTCACATGACAAACAAGTAAAATATTTCACATCTTTTATGAAGAGTTTATTTTTGTTTTATATATATATATATAAATATATATAATTTAATTAAGAGGCTTTTCATAATTTACTGCACTTTTAATGCTGCATTTATAATACACTGTACTGTAATAAACATACACAATACACACACACACATATTATGTAAACAAAAAACACAATTAATTGTTGCCCAGCACAACTCTTTACTAAACTCACAACCCCACCTGCATTATTTGTTTTTAAACAAACCTTTGGGTAACCTTGGTATATGTTTAATGCACTTCATTTTGTTATTAACAACAAATGGATATATACTGTATGGATATATTTTTCTTTACTGTAATGTCAATGTGCCATGCAAAGTGAAGGGATTAAATCAAACTAAACTCATAGCCAGATCTAGTCTAGTCTTGTTTATACTTCATAATCATAAACAATCATAATGGTGTTATGATTCATGTGTTGACATGAGTTCATACACATATATCCACATCACCGTGATCAGAAGCTATCTTTTTGTCATTGCCGTCATTTTTGTTGTGCTTATGTTTGTTATTGATAGGAAAGCGTGCTCATATTTACATATTCATCTAAACATTGCTCTCAGGAATGTCTGGATCTTCAATAATAATATTGCTAAAATTTTTATATCTTTTTTTAAATCTTTTTATGTTTTTTTTTAATGCAGCAAGAACTTCATCATGAGGTTATTTCTGAATAACAAAGTTTCATGAGTGCGAAGTTGAGCACTCCTTGCTGCAGTTCACTCAATGGCCACTGGTGTCGCTAATAACAAGGGATTTTGAATTCTAGTGTAGCTCTTTTAAAATGAACCAAATAAAAATAAAGTGCATATGATAAGCTCACATGAGAAAGCTTCAGATTTCAGCTCCTTCAACAGAAATGTATTTTTGTAATACGCCGAGTATGTCACATCATTCAGTGAACACTAAATATACACAGTGTGTTTCTTTGTTTGGACACATACCTGGCCATGGTATCTGAATGTTATAAAGGTACAAACAGTTCAGATAATTTATACTTCAGGTTAAACTACAATAAGCTGTTATTGCCCTGGCTGTTGGGCAGCCCCTAGTACGTAAACAGTCCCAATCTGATTCCCAAACTAAAGGAAAAGTTGACATAAAAATGAAAACTCTGTCATCAGTTACTCATCCTAGAGTAGTTTCAAACCTGTATGAATTTCTTTGTTCTGCCTGGTCTGTAATCAGGCTGTTTTGGGTCACCATTGACTAACATAGCGGTTTTCTTTCCTTGTGTTCAGCAGAACAAAGATTAGGGACTACTCAAGGGTGAGTAAATGATGACAGGATTTTCATTTTTGGGTCAACTATTTCTTTAAGCTCTCATGCATTTTATACAGTGGTGGCTGGTCTTAACAGGACATTAGAAGGATATGATGTGCAGAGGGTTTTATTAGTCTTTATTAGGGGAGTGACAAGATCTCGTGGCTCGAGAGCCTCGCGATAGTGGTATGATGTGGTGCAACAAATCTCCAACAGGAAACTGCTGCTGCATTCTATTTTTGACCTGATGACACAAGTTCCAAATGGTTTTCAATGTTGCTTTATCGTGTCCAGTGTAGGCAGACTTAAGGCCTGGGTATACTTCACTCTGCAGATGGAGGAGCTCGACCCATGCACAACAACACCAATTGACTTGCACTCTTTCTTCTTGCACATTCACTGTTTTACTCGGACAGTCTGTGCGGTCTTTAAAAACTTGCCTGCACGTGGACAGTGTGCACGTGCCCTCCTGATAACCACAGAGACGTAACGCAGACGGCTGAAGTACAGTATACTTTGGATTTAAGCTGGTGCGGCGTTTGCTATTCGGCCCGACTCTGCTTTCTGAAGCTTTTTTTTTTTTATCGCTTACCCTGCTTTTAAAAGAATATTTGTCTCATTTATTTATTTATACTATATGAATTTATTTATTTTTTGTTATTTATTGTTAACTGCTTGCTTGTTAGTTTGTGCATTACTGTATGTAATTCATTAAAATAGTTTAATTGAGGATTTATTTTTAAAAGTCTAAAATCTAAAAGTGTCTCGTCTCATGGGATAAGTCTCTCGTCACACCCCTAGTCTTAGTCCCTAATCATTATCAAGATCGATCAATCAATCACTTTTATTTCTATAGCAATTTTATCAATACAGATTGTAGCAAAGCACTGAACATTATCAAATAGAAGAACAGAGTGATGGTAATGTATAACGACCAGATTAAACTATTTGTTTAACAAATGCAGAGACGGTCTCTGTAGTCAAGACGACGATAATCACTAGAAATCAGGTGTCCCCAAGATGATGAAATGAGGTGAATATGAATATGAGGTGAACACACAAACAATATAAACATCACAGATACACGTGAATGCAGCTGGAAAGATGGGCTGTCAATTAACTTTTGTACACCCAGCCAGTGTAATCACAAAGAAAGCATTCAAAGTTATAATGTGTCCTCAACCAAGACGCCCTGGAGCTCATAAGACACTGAAGCTAATTTTCTAACAGACATTTTATGTTTACTAACAAAACTCTTAAAACTACAGCAGTATCTGGGTGTCTTTATGGCAACTGCAAAGCATTCAAAGTGTAAATAATATAACGGATGCACTAAATCCAGCAGAATCTCCAGTTACTCCACTATCTCCATATTCTGAAACGCTCAAATCAGACTCACTACCTGAACCTCTCAGCTATTGGTTGCCATAAGTTTTTGTTTTGTTTTGTTTTATTTTGTTTTGTTTTTCTGCTTCATATTTTAATATACATTAGCTATTTGTTCATAAGCATTGTTGAATAATAAAAAGAAATTACAAGTATATATAAATTAAATAAATTATTTAAAAACTATTTGATGAATTTTATTTGGCCTTTTTATGTGGTACCTCGGTCTCCGATATGTATATAATAAAATATTTAAAAATATAAAGCATTAAATACACAAGCTGATCCTCACGGCCGGATCAATGCCCAGGCTTTATATGGCTTCAGCCTAGGGGGTCCCCAACTGGTCAAAAGAAAGAAGAAAAAAACCTCAATATCCATTGGATTAAAATAAACATTTAAATAAGCGGACGCTGATTGGGTGAAGCAAATCCGCCTTCAGTATATAAACGTCAGACGCACACCACTCACGCCACAGTTGAACAACGATATTAACGGAGACCTACAGCAACCTGTAGCCTAGGGGCCCCTGGCCATGTTAATCCGGCCCTGCTGATCCTGCATATAGATGTGCAGGCATCAGGTTTAATTAAAGTCATCAGCAAACAGTCATTTTCTGTCATTATTCTATAATGCTAATGCATTGAATCTACAAAGCTTCTTTTATTTCCATTGGAACCTGTTTATTATCTCTGCTATTTGGACTGGAATGGAAGCTCAGTGTTTAAAAAGAAACTTACAAACAACAGATCCAATACACTTTTAAATAGTTGATTTCTATGTATTCACTTTTTTATGTGAGTGTGTACTGTAGCACAAATCTTCCACTAGATGACAGCATTCCACCGTGTTTTATCACCACAAAGACCAAAGACCTCAAACTTTACCATAAATGCACATTATGGATTGGCAGAAATCAAAAGCTTATCTATTAATCTTGTGTATGTATGGATTTCTACCTGATTGCCCTCAAGCTCAATAAGTTTAAGCTCCCAGAAGCAGCGCATGGTCTCGACTCTCTCCAAATAGGTGAAAAAGGCCAGTTTGCCCAGAATGATGCTTCCAGAGCAGCGATGCACATCCTTCAGTCTGGCCTGTTTGACTCGAGGGGATTCACCGGGAGTCTCTGTGCTTCTGAATAGGCTCAGGTCAAGCCTCTCATGGCTTAGTTTCTTTCCAAAGCTAGATGTGGACACAAAACAACAACAACAACAACAACAACAACAAAAATAGTTAGAACAACAATCAAATCCTGCAACTAAACATACATGTTTAACTGTGAAATATATATATATATATATATATATACATACATTATATATACACATTTTATTTTATTTTTTTAGCTTAGCAATTGATAAACGTTACATCACTTAATACCAAATCTAAATAATTCATCATTTATTAGGCTTTTTATCTTTTTTCTTGCACCAGGTTACTGGATTTAATTCAAATGTAGACCATTATTGTACCCCAGATAGCACAGGTACGTCTGCAAGATGTCTGTTAAAGACCTGGAAAGCATCTGCTGTCTACAAACCTCTGGCAGATGTCTTATAGATGTCAGTTTTTACATACATTCTAAATCATAAACATCTTAAAGACATCTTATAGACATCTATTTGACATCTAAAAGGAGACGTCGAATAGACGTGTTGCAGATGAGCAAACAACCTACAGTAAATAATACATCTTGTAGATACAGACGTCGATGTACATGTGACGTTTTATTTTGAATTCATCCAGGCTGACAAATACTCGAACCATCTAAAAACAGTCATGCAGAACTTTAGTTCATAAACTCATGGTTATTTAAAAAAATGACTTTACATGCAGCATTTCTAACTCATAATTTATCCCTCAAAATTGTGTCATATGAAGTAAGTTTCAGTAAGTTGCGAACTGTGTGTGTTTGATTCAATAAAGGAATAATCGACCCAATTGAGTTCCATCTGGAATCGGATTACACTTTTGCACTTTATGTTCACGACTCATTAAAAGGAATCGGTTCATAAGAACCATTCAGTTACGAATCGATGTAGACTTATAAGGTAAATCGGAAGTTGTGCTTCGTTTCTCGCTGTAGTGAATAAACAGTGCAGGAAACACTGAACGGGGTATTTTAGTAGTTTAACTGAAGGTCTGTTCGATTCTGACTGCGGTTCGAAGTTCATGTGGAAGCTTGCCGTCAGTAAAGAAGAATATCGCGAGATTACCATTCTCCTGCGTCATAAACTCTCGGAAGAGCTCTCTTTTTCTACATGTGGGTAAATGTCAATAAGAGCATCGCGAATTAACTGTGAGTAAACTAATTCAGAGCGACAATGGCGGAGAAAGCGTCAGAAAGTGTTTCCGTGAAGTGTCCGGTTTGCGGCGGTGACTTTGACCCAGACAGAATTAACGCGCACTTAGACGAGTGTTTACAGAGCCCTGATGCTCCTCATCACACAGCTGCACATGAACCATCAGGACCTCCGCCCAAAAAAGCCCGCACTAACACCCCCGACACCCGTCCAGCTGCTGCAGTGTTCTCCGTGTTTCAAAGCAGACCCAAAGCGGGCGATCAGAAGCAGACCGAGTCTGTGGTCAAAGAGCCAGCAGAGAGCTCTGGTCCGGGTCTGAGAGTAATGGGCAGACCCGAGGGTCCAGACGGAGCTGGCGCATCTTCACCCAGAGCCCTAAGGCTGAATAATGACAAACCCCTGGCGGAAATCTTGAGACCCAGCACCCTTGAGGAGTACTTTGGTCAGAATAAGCTGCTCGGAGAGCAGACCCTGCTCAGATCCCTGCTGCAGTCACAGGAGGTCCCCTCTCTGATTCTCTGGGGGCCGCCCGGCTGTGGAAAGGTCTCTGGTTTGTAGTTGATTCACTCGTTTGCACCAGATACCTTCGAGCCTTATACTCTATTCAAGGGCTGTGATCAAATTCATGTAGTTGGGTGAATTAAAAGGGGGTTCTAGCATCAAACAATAAAAGGTGGTCTTATTATCTCTCCACATTTTTTACATGCTTGTCATTATATGCACTCTTCATTTTCTTAATTTTGAGGTATTTCCAAGGCGAGACTCTTTAAACTCTGAGCAGTGCTGTATATAGTCCAGCCAGTGTTCTCTGACCCCAGTGCAAGCTTTCCATTCCTTGTTTGGAGCCTTTATTGTGCACACTACCTAGATGTGATTGTCTTGTTGTGTTTAAGAATATGCACTTCACATTCTGCCTGTTACAGTCATAGCTTTACTAGTAACAACAATTAAGCATTAAAACCCTGTGATGCATATGCATCTATATTTTTACTTCTAATAAAGACCATTTGTCTTTGTAGGTGCTAAGAGCCTATTTCAGTCGACTTATTCAGATAGATTCATTAATGTTCATAATAATTGAAGTCTTTGGTTTAGTTTGAGCTGGTTGGTTCAGTGGTATGCTATTCTAAGCCATGTTAAGGGCTCAGATTAGCGCGAACAGGTGCATGCTAGAATAATAGCCCCCCCGGGGGTCATTTAGTGAACATGAATGTGCTATAACACATTCATCCTACAGAAGGATGTAGTTTAGTTTTCCCCTGTGAAAAAATTGTATATGTTTTTTCCCGTTGGTTTTCACGTTCAGCAGGTTATCCTCCTGCCTCGTATGGCAGACGTTTTCAGACTAGAAGTTTATTTTTGATCGCTGTCGTGGACAGTTCAGTTTGTTCTACTAGCAACTCATCGTAGTGAAAAAGAGCCTACTTGGCAGATTCAGAAAAGTGTCTGCTTTCACTTATTTATGTCGGTGTTTTCTAGATTGTCAGGTGGATTTACAGCAGAGCAGAGCAAATGTGTGTCTGTTTCTTTCCGCAGGAGTTTGTGTCAGATTTTTCTAGTTTGCACTATTTTAATGGAGCACACAAGTCACGCCTGACAAGCCACTGAGATAAAGGTGATCATGTCAGCATAATTAATATCAGCATCTCATTTAGTTTGTTGTTTACAGACCACTTTGGCTCATATTATTGCCAGTTCCATTAAGAAGAAAGGCACAGGACGTTTCGTGACGCTCTCCGCCACCAGTGCGTCCACCAGCGACGTGCGAGAGGTCATCAAACAGGCCCAGAATGAGCTCCGTCTCTTTAAGAGAAAGACCATTCTGTTCATCGATGAGATACATCGTTTTAACAAATCCCAGCAGGTCAGTTGCATCACATTACAGGAACAGTAGAGCCCTGGGAAAGCTCTTTTATTTAATTTATGTATTTTTGCACATTTTTATCATCAAAAAGTGTGTCTGTTAATTAAATGCATAACAACTTTATTTATATATTAATTTCTATACTTACCCCAAGGAATTCTGTGTTGCAAATTTTAGTTTTATTTGTTTATTCATTTATTTTTTTGTATTCAAAATAAAGCATAAAACATTCATTTAATTGATCTTTTACATTTTATGTTTGTATACAAAAGCCACATTTTAAAATTTAGAACATGAAAAATATAGTTACAGAAAATGCCATTTTTATTGTGCATCATGGAGCACTAGTACTTTAACCCATAACGTCTTGGTAGTCAATATAATTGTTTGCTAGGTATAAATGTGAGAAGACTCTATGATTGATAATTAAAATGGCTGATTCAAAGATTCTAAAAATGCAATACAATACAAAAACGTGATTTGAAACTCACACTTTCTGTATTTCCAAATGCATTTTGGAAGCAGTGTGTGTCAGCAGGTTGGAGTTGATGTTGCGGGTTTTGTAGCTACAGCTGGCACAGGATCACTCTGCAAGCGTGTTTATTTGTGTATGCCTGACAGTCAGAACAGTTTATCCTCAACCAGGGGCTTTAAATACATCCATAATTATATTCCTAAATGAAGCAGACAATAGACCAGCCACAGGGATTCCCTCCTCATACGTTCCTATTTAGCATGGATTCATAGATCCTGAACCACGTTTCTAATGAACAGAGAGACGTACATGTATACTGGACTTTATTGTGTGTGGGGGTGGCCTCATAGGGGCTTTGCAGCTCTAAAGATAGAAACTATATGACTTAAAATATGTTCTATAAAAATAAGGTCAACAAAAAGATGACGATTATTTTGTGCTCCATTAGCATCAGGCAGTGACAGATGTTCAACTAACTCTTTTATTAGTTCTTTGACTCAGATCAACTACTCTGACTATTATAAAGCCACCTCTGATGGGCATCGAGGGATAATCCTGCTTTTTAGCTCGCATGTCAACACAGATGTTGAATTTACCAGATAAATGCTTTTTTTATTCTTTATAATGATTCAATCTGTCAAATGCATGAAACTGTACATGTGCAAAAAAGGTCCTGTTTTCAGTAGTAGATGTGCGTCTTCAAGTATCTGTACTTTATTGGAGTATTTTTATTTTGAGAAACTTTTACCTCACTTCATTCCAGAGCGCAATGTTGTAAATATTACATCTCTACATTTTATAAAAACATTCATTTTTCACTTGTTTGCACACAAGTATCAGTAACCGTAAGTGATATTTTGGCTATTTTGAGCAGTAGAATTATATACAATATAAAATGATTACATAAAAAGTATAAAAGTTAAAGCTCACAAAATAAACATTCATTGATAAGTACTTTGTTTAATGCTTCAAAATCGAGTACATTTGTACTATTAATCAAGTAAAATGTAAAAGTAGTATCTAATGCTTTCAGTGGAGTAAAAATTCGCTGTACTTTTACTCCGGTACTTGATTTGAGAGGTATGAATGTTTGGGTATACAACAAATCAATTTATGATTAATTTCAGCAATGATTTTTCCTAATTCAGGACCGATTGATTCACAGTGTGATTGGATTACAGTTAATTCTACATTCATGTAACCTTTACTTTATCTGTGAAAGCTTCAAATTCTGTCTCTGAGTTTAAAACTAAATTTAAATCTTATTTTCTTACCTTGACTTTTTAAAATGCAAGTTAAATTATCTTTTGATTTTAATAATATTATTCTTTTTTTTTCTGGTTTTCATTTTATGTTTACAGCAGTATGTTCAACTGCTGCTGTGTTTATTAGTGCTTGATAATTACATGATATTTATTAAATATATATTTTACGTAATGTGTTTTAAGTGAAAAAAAAAAGAAGACAAGCTGCTTTAAGCTGTAGAATTTGCTGAAATTCTGCTTTATTTTTTACCTCATTTTGCTTTTCTGTCAGTAGAATGGACCCACCTTTGATATGTCTGCACTTTTGGAGTGTATGGTATCTTCTCTTGTCCTCCCATGTCTCTGTTCTGGTCTCAGGACACCTTCTTGCCTCACGTGGAGTGCGGGACGATCACTCTTATCGGCGCCACCACAGAGAACCCGTCCTTCCAGGTCAACAGTGCTCTTCTGAGCCGCTGCAGGGTTCTGGTTCTGGAGCGGCTGTCGGTGGAAGCGATGGCCTCGATCCTGCGCCGAGCTGTAGACTTTCTGGGACTGCAGGTGTTGAACGGGGATGCGGTGGAACGGGACGCTTCAGACATCTGCTCAGAGTAAGTGTCAGTCGTGCCCTTGTTATCACGGCGGGTCTGAGACGGCCCATCCTCTGACTTCACTGCCTCATTTTGCTGATTTATTAGTGGTTTGGATCGGTAAGTAGGACAAACTGTTGTCTCTCAGCCCGGCCTGGAGTGGACCAGCTGTGACGTGCTGCAGATCAGATTTTAGGGCCCTCAGGAGTCATGGAAGCGTCCGCAGTAAACACAAACGGTGTTGAGTTTCGTGAACTGAACGCTCTCATTGTTTTATGAGCGTTCTCAGTCTGAAGAACAGCCTGTGACTTACTGATGTGAATAAAATAAGACTGGGATTAAAATACCCATCTGTGGTGTTCAGCTGATGCTTGAACAAAAAACGTCACCAACAATTATTTGTATTATACTGTACTTCACATCCATTAAATCATAATGAGCCTTGAATTCTGTTGCTTCTGAAACCAAATTCTGGCAATTCAAAATTCAAAGAATAAATGCAATTTCGATGTAGAGATTTAGAGAGAGATTTTTGCACTATGTTACATATTAATTATGTATTATAGTTTTCAGCATTAGTGCAATTCTGAACAAAAGTTATGGCATCCATGTTTATATTTCAACATAAACTGGAATTCAAACACAATATTAATATTATTATATGTTATGAAATGTTAATTTCATGTCCATTATATTTAGTCTTTTAGCAGATGCTTTTATCTAAAAGGTCCTGATCTTCTTGATATGCAGGACTGGGTAGTTTTAGCAGGGTGTTCTGAGAAAGTCAGCTGATATTCAATCACAACTCCAAGGTTTCTGGACATTTTTGAAGGGGTAGTAGTTGATGACTCTAACTGGATGGTGAAATTGTGATGAAGCAGTTCTGTGTTAGTTAGGTTGAGTTGAAGGTGATGGTCGTTCATCCATCAAGATATGTCTGTTAGACAAGCTGAGATGTGAGCAGCTATCATCAGGATGGAAGGAGAGGTAGAGTTAAGTGTCATCTGCATAGCAGCGATATGAAAAGCCATGTTTCTGAATGACAGAGCCTAGTGATGCCATAAAGACAGAGAAGAGAAGCGGTCCTAGAACTGAGCCCTGAGGCACCCCAGTAGCTAGATGTTGTGACACGGACACCTCACCCCTCCAAGATACCCTCAAACCACCAGAGTGTGGTTCCTGAGATGCTCTTTGCCAGTAGACTGGTTGGTTGAACACTGCTTGTTCAAGTGTTTTTGCAATGAAATGAGAAGGGAAGATAGTTCACTTTAAGAGATGGACTAAGGGTGGGTTTCTTTTAGTGGAGTTATATAAGGCTGTCTAAATGCTGAGGGATAAACAGCAGTGTGAAGGGATGAGTTAATGATGTGAGTGAGTGCAGGTACAAATGCTGGAGAAATTACTTAAAGGAAACTAGATGGATGAGGATCAAGCGGACTTATTTTACTTATTTTATGACAGCTATAAAATATATACAGTATATCTCTCAGAAAAATGTAAATGTGTTAAATCAAAACCATAGAAGGCTTAGATTGTAAACATGAGTATCTTCAACCAAACCTGAATCTGTCACCATGCATTTACATCATTCAACATATTTCCATTCAAGCTGGCAGTAGCCCAGTATGCCAGGTCAGATTTCTATTTATTGTTCGCTTTCGTTTATGGAAGCTGTCATAAATGCATGTACTTAAGATGAGAGCCGTGCCCCAGTTAAACATTAGGGCAGAGATTCATAGTCTCTCAAAGTGTCTGTTTCAACATGCTCTGTTCTTACTGCCCTGCGCCAATATTTTATGATCGATATGTCATAACTGTCTAAAAGAAACCAGCACAGCAGTGCATGAATGATTGGGGGTGTTATGATGGGTCTGTGTCTGACCCTGCAATGCTAAATTGTGTTTATATTAATAAAAGTGATTGCAGTAAGCAATGCAGTATAATGTGAGTTCCTTATTTTATTTTATTTATTATTATTATATATATATATTTTTTTTAAATATTGAAAGGGTTATAAAATAGAGAATTAAAATGCTCCTGATATTTACACACGTACGAGGTTACAATAAAAACATACTGCAGATTTCATCCGATCGGGGTAGTAATTGATTACATTTAATCTGTATTATGTCATCAAATTAGGTGTGTGTGATGTCATTGCTGTTTTCATGTGTATTAATGTGTGTTCATGTAATGCAGGGATTGCCAAACATTCAAATATGTACATGAAATATCTCTGAGGATCTTTATAGTTCGATAATTGAACAACACAATGGCATATTTACAGTTCAGTGATGCTTGCTGGTCACACTGACATGCAAGAAAACATTTACATTTTCTATTTTTAGGGTTTAAATACTTTACATGTTTATGATTTAATTAATTATTAGCTTTTTATCAACTCACTGCAGTTCCTACACTAAACCCAGTTTGAGAGACTCTGGTTTAATTTAATGTTTAATGCATTTTATATGATGTTGATATAAAAAATGGAACATTTACTTTCCCTTTGTGTTTTTATATAAGAACGGCATGTTTAATGGTTAGTTTAAAACAAATTCAGTAAAAGGTCATCTAAAAAGTATTCAGAAAACAGTACCTAAAATAAATAATATACAGTCGTGGCCAAAGGTTTTGAGAATGACACACATATTAGTTTTTGCAAAGTTTGCTGCTAAACTGCTTTTAGATCTTTGTTTCAGTTTCTGTGATGTACTGAAATTTAATTACAAGCACTTCATACGTTTCAAAGGCTTTTATCGACAATTACATGACATTTATGCAAAGAGTCAGTATTTGC
>JAUCMU010000042.1:3843047-3855463 GCA_032275025.1 Enteromius treurensis | reverse complement strand
GTTGCGATGCAGCTGGGCTTTTGTTGCTTCTGGGGCTGGAGAAAAGGCCGGCGAGTGGTAAGTAATGAGGATTTTTTTTCGCTTAGATTGCTTTGGTGGATAGCGTGTGAATGAGATCTAGAGCGCGCGGGCAAGGCGTCAAATAGGAAGCCGCGGGCTGGCGTGAAAGCTCAGACAGGCTAAGTTTGAGCTCGACTGGTAGAAGGAAGTTGAAAGGCAGCCTTGGAATCTGGTCTTTTTGTGGAGGTAGCGTGGAGAGAATGTGTTTTCAGGGTTAAAAGGACGGGCTATTTATAGTGGGTAGAAGAGGATTTGATTGGGCAGGTGTAATGAGGAGATTGATTAGGGGATGCGGTGCCAGGTGTGATTAATCGACCGCGCTCCTACTCGAAATTAGTTTATTTGCAAAAACTTCACTAAAATCATATCCAATTACCACCATTTGAACAACTCATGACAAATAAATAGTGTCCAGAATAAGCTAGTTTTTAAGTAACATTTTTATTGTTTTCGCAGATTAATTCTGCTGCTGCATAAGTGCCACCTAGTGTCAGAGCGAATTTACAGAGAATTACAGACGTTTTTATCTGAAGCTGTATCTTAACATTTCATACATGTTGCCACATAAAATCTGGATATCTTTGTTAATGTTTTAGTTTTAGTTTCAGTAACTTGATTTATTGTTGATTTTAAATACAAACCTTGCTCAAATTAGTGTTTCGAACATGTCCAGCACATTTAACAATACTGTGATCATTTTGGCCACTACAACTGTGATAAGAAATTTAACTACCATTACGTCTGGAATATAATTGTGTGCAATGTACATGGGTATTTGAACAAATCACGCTGCATGATCAAAACTAGTTTGCACACAATCTAGTGATTCACGGAGCATTGATGTGCCTGTATTATGGGTAATAAAAGGTTTATATTTTGGTTTTGGGAGCAGATTGACATGCATCCAAGGTCAAAAAACACTTACATTTTCTAATCTGCATTTATTTATTTTATTTTATTTATCAACTCCCAAATGATCCGTTCAACGATTCATTTCTCCAAACTCCTCCAGTGATTGGTCGATTTGATTTAAAGCAGTGTTTCTGAGCTTTCATGCTACTAAAGCACCATCTAGTGGTGAAGAATGAAGCTACATTTTCGTTCGGACCAATGCGAAAAGACTAACACGTGGGCGGATGCTAATGTTTCATATTGATGTCAACATGAAACAGCATGGGATTCATTCGACTTATTCAGTAATTTAGAGTCAACTCACTCTCTTGAGAGACAATATACACAGTTCACTTTCAGATTTAAAACTGAAAGTGCACTGAAAAATGCAAAATGAGTTTTATTTTAAACATTGTCTTCCATGTTTAAAATTCCATTGTACTTCATTGCAACAAAAAGCTATTAATCACATTGCATAATCTGAAAAGTGCAGGCAAACATTCTAAAGCTGGTTTAGATGAACACTGAAAACTGTCATTTGGTTTTGTCTTGCAATGCTGTCGTTATATCTCTAACAGGATCATGAAATGAAAACTACCACAGAGATGCCATGAAAATATATTTAATTATGCAAATGAAACAATGAAGTGCAGCAGTTGGTTAAAGTGAGTTGGTTATGCTGTAATATAACAGCATTTCTTCCAAATATCTCCACGCTTCTGGAAGCAAAGAACACAAAACAGACAGTGAGTTTGCTGTTGAACACAACACAACGTTCTCATGTTGTTTTAATGGTGATAATAAACCAACCTGCTAGATACTGCATGTGTTTAACAGCACGTCTCCTGAAGAAGAGTAAGAGCTCAGATCTTCTGCTCTGTAAAGAGAGTCAGGTCTGCAAACACACAAAAACACTCATGAGCTGACACATGACACACACACACTCCCGTTATGAACCCAGAGATGAAGGAAACACAGGTTTATACGGAGTGTGGAGAGATGAAAAGTTCATAATGACCTCCTCAGGTACAGGTTGGAGATGCAGCCCTTGAAGGAGCCTGTGCCCAGGACTACACTGGATGAGTACAGCCCAGAAGATCCTGTCACTCTCTGGCCAACGTCTTCTTCATTGATGCGAAGTTCAACGCTAAAACAAAAGAAAGAGAACATCAGCATGAAAAATACTGCTAGATCACAATAGAAATGCTTCGTTACAAGTGTCTGCATTTATAAATATCTAGAGAATGAAATGCATTTAAGTGTTTTTAAAGTACTCTCAATTAATAATCATATTAATAATTGGAATCAGACAAAACTGACAAATGAATCTTACTTTTGGCCCTGTCCGGAAACAGTGAGATAATGCCATTCTCCATCCTGGTACTGTTTAGAGGACTTCCGGACGCTGCCCTGGAATTTGAGCAGCACATATCCGTTCTCCATAGAAAGCTCCAAATTTGTATTCTGCCACAGAGAAATCACAGTAAAAATAATAAATATACAATGAGACAAGCTGCGTGACATAATATGGCATTATTTCATTTAAAACTGATTTTTAAAAGTTCCTTTTTTTTTCATTTTTTAAGTTAGTAAAATACAATCTATGGCTCATACACTATATACTGTAGAAAACTATTTAAAATATATGCTAGATAAATGTTTTAAAGATTGAAGCTCAATAAAATGTAGATTGTATATATAAAGTTTTTCTTCAAACGTGACAAATCTTAATGTATTTTATTTTTTTTACTGAAATATATGGAGGGATGAAATAGTGCTGTTAAACAATTAATCATTTGACAGCACTACAAAATAAACATTTTTAAATGCTTTCAAAAATATTGATATATTTTTAAATATATTTTCAAAAATATCCTAAAGAAATTACTACAAATAATTATGGTAGAAACCACTTTCCACACACACTTTCATGGGTTTTTCGTATTCGTCATCCTTTCCTGTCAAAATGCTTGCTACAGATGCCATAAGGCAGAAAATCAAACCTAGTCCAATTTTTCCCAATACGGACATATTCGTGATCCGACTTCCAACGTGAGGTGGTATTTATTTTTCAACTTACGAATATGTCAGTCTCAGTATGTAATATCCTTTGAACAGCCAAGCCCACTAATAAGAACAGAATGCTTTCATGCATTTGATCATATCGTATTAGTATACAAACGTTTTTGCTGTTCTGCAGTAGGATGCCGTCTGGTTTTGTGCTCCTGAAGCCCAGAGAGAGGCTGACATCGTCTAAGCTGAAGTCTTGATGGAGTTTCTCCAGGGCACTGCCGAGGCTGAACTCCGCTTTCCTGATCATCTGGAAAAGAGCATGATATTTAAGTGCCTTTCCCTTTTTGTGAATGCTGAAGAGACCAAGTTAGCGTATCACATTTACATTTAGTCATTCAGCAAACACTTTTATCCAAAGCAACTTACAAAGGAGGACGTTGGAAGCAATCAAAATCAACAAAAGAGCAATGATAGGTAATACTATAACAAGTCTCAGTTAGCTTCAGTAGTGCACATAGCAAGGTTTTTGTATAAATAAAAAGAAAACGATTAGACAGAACAGAAAAAGAATAGCCATTGTTTTTTTTGTTTTTGTTTTTTTAAGAATAGAATTAGAATAGAGATACATGGCTGGACTTCGTCAACTTACGATTAGTGGTCGATTGATATTGTTGTTGTTTTTTTAAGGCTGATGCCAATGCCGATATCTTTAGAGCAGGGTGGCGACAACCGATATTAGGATGACATCATTTTATTTTATTTGTTTTAATGTTTAAGAAATTTGAAATTATTTGAAAACTGATTAAAATATAAATGTGTAATATAAACATAGAGGACAAAGTATTTTTCACAAATAAATATATATTTTATACACATTAATAAAATTAGACAGAAATGAATGACAAGAGAGAGAATGTGAGCACTGTGTGCTTTGGCACTTCCTTTCTCAGCACCTTCAAAATAAAAGACCCACCTCAAACATATCAGCCAAATAGAAAAATGGATTTGAAAAATGCCAAATATTGGCCTTGGTGATATATAGGTTGAACGTACAATGCTTTTGGGAAACGCAGCCCTGCTTATTAAGTGACACATTTAGTCACAGTTAAATGTAAACGATGAGAGATTGATTACCTGCAGCTCGTTATTACAGCCTCTGCCGACGCCCACTCTCTCCAGAACACTGGGCGTGGAGCCGCCCGCCGTGCCGATCTTCACACAGCCCTTCAGAGCCGGGACAGTGATGTTATACCTGCAATCACATCAGGACGCTTCAGAAAAGAGCTGCAGATCGCATCAGTGGAAGAGCTTTGTTTTACTGTGGATTTTCCAGCGAGATGACATGAAAGATATGAACTACATATAACTGTGTTTTTACTCCTGCTGCATTGTCTGTGCCTGATTCCTTGATATGCACTATTGATTGCACTAAAGACTGGATATACAAAAATCATTTCAGGTATAAGAAGCATTCATCAAATACTGATAAACACACTCTCATTTTTTTTTGGGATTATCACTCAATGGGTTATTTTACCATGCATTACTGTCTTTTCCTGTTAAACACATTACAGGCACATATTCACCAACTTTTTATTGTCATCTGATTCTCTTTCGCCCAAAATACATTTTTATATGACTTACTCCTGAGTTAGAATTAAAATAAATATTTTAATTAATAATTAAGAGCCACATTTGCATGCTCACATTGGTAAATGGTCACATGGCATGCAGGGTAAAGAAATTAAATATTTAATTTGTGTTTTATCATGATTCTTAAAAAAAAAAAAAAAAAAGATTTGTATTAATTTAAAAAAGAATTAATTAATTATTAGCTTTTCACAGAACTCAGCCCACACTTCTTGCACAATCCCAGTTGACATAATGCAAGCTTTAATGCATTTGATGTTATATATATATATAATTTTTTTTTACTCAAATTTTTTTTTACTATCAAAATAGTATAATATATAGTATGTAATTCAAAGACAAACGTAATCCAAAAAGTAGTCTGATTATATTCCCTTAACTGTGTAATGTAATTACTCTACTGACAATTTGTCTCATGTCATTTGGAATCAGTAACAGATTGCAATTTCAAAGTAATCTACTCAGCACTGCATATTACTTCTAAATGATGTTTTATGATGTAAAAGTATTGCTAAAATTTTTAAGCAGACCATAATAAAGTAATAAAAAATTGCAGTTCATGATTACTTTAAATGGAAAACAGCAAGACACAGACCTCTCACGCAAAGACTTGGGTATCCCGCCGACGTAGAAGTGCTTGAACATTTGAGGAATGACGTCTGTTCTTTTGACCTCGGTGTTGCCCACTCGAACGATAAACTCTCTTCTTGACATAATCCTAACTTTCACATCTGTTCCCTGAAATACAAAAGACAAAGTGCAATTGAATCATCACTGCTGTGACTGTTCACAACCTCTTGATGAAAAAAGTCGACTCCGCTCTTTCTTACCGGAGAAAGGCTTGGCATATCCGTACTCCTGATGGGCTCCAAAATAACATCTTTGTTTTGGCCGCGCAGAACGAGGTAACCTTTCTCAAGAGAGACGCTGTAGTAAAAGTCCTGGTAGGGTATGAAGAAAACAAGATTGAAAACTTGAAGAAATAAATAAAAATGACGTTTATGGGCAATGAGATTCCATAAACAAACTCTTACATCCTCTTCGCCTCCTAAATACAGCAAAAGAGCATCCTTAGCTCTGGTTTCCACTTTCTGATTGATCAGCAGAGTGCTGGGGAATCTTTCAAGCAGGACTTTGGCGTAACCGGTGCCTTCATAGTAGTCTGCCTCGGAGATGGTTAGTGGGATTTGTCTGAGAAAACAGAAAAAGAAAGAGATTTTACTGAATGTGTTTGTCTCTGAAATATTATCACTTATGGGTACATCAGCATATCTCCAGTCACACGTTGAGAGCTCACCTCTTGCACGGAGTTTCTAAGTTAATATCAATCGCGTTCTTGAAGTTGTACAGACTGATGAACTTGTCATTGAAGGTGGAAAACTCAATGCAGCCCTTGTATTTGCCATAGTTGAGAGAGGCTGGCGGCTAAAAGAGAGAAGTGCTCTTTTTAAAAATAAAATATGCATTTATTAATAATGCACCAAGATGTAAAAAGCTCATCACCAGTTTGGGGGGTTTTAAGGTCTGTGCACAGTCTGAATTGTTTGCATGTGTTTTTTTTTATTTTATTTTTTTATTCGTCATCCTTTCTTATCCAAATCAAACCTGATCCAATTCTCAGATCAAAGTTTCTGAGACAGTGGGTAACCGTGATTGAGACAATGTGGGGTTGTATTTATTTTTTAACATGCAAAAAAACCTGAGTGTGCTTTGCCACTAAAATGAGTCACATGATCAGGATCCAACAGGATAAAAAATGTGCATATTTACCCTGAAGTCATCGGGATAACCTCCGACATAGAAGACCACTTTGTCTGGCCTGAGGTCCAGCAGGTTTCGTGTCAGATCACCCAGGTTTTCCTTCAGCAGTGGAGACTTTGGATTGGTTGACGTGAACTGCTTTGTTTGAATGACTTGTGCATCTTGATAAATTCTAGATGATATGGCAAAAATAAGATATAATGCAAGTACAACTACATCAGACGCACCACTATTTTAATGGCTCCAGCAAACAAAAAGAAAAAAACCTACTTCATTATTTTAAATAGACACAAACGTGTACATATTTAATAGGAGCTGTGACAAAACAATTTGCACAAATGCAGCTGTTTGCTTATAAATGAATGCAGAGATGATTTCTCATAATTCAGCATTATGTTAAGACATTACGCATTCATATACAGTCAAAATGTAAAATACTGCTCTTTGTTGTCTTTTAGTTTTTTTTTTAATGAACACAAACTTAATGCAAGCATGCATTAATTCATCATTCACAAAAAAAATAAAAAATAATAATAAATCATCAAATGAATAAAAGCAGTGAAATGCAACTTAGAATATGATGCAAACCTGCAATAATTACATGTTAAATAATGCAAAGATCTCAAAACACCCATTTTATTAACCGATGTGTTTGCTGCTGACGTTCAATAATCCAATTCAACCATACTAATAAGCAAAAATTACTCCAGATAAACATTTCTGCTTCTTTTTTTTATTGTTGAATTGTGTTGAATTTACTTCTGAATTCTACCCAAAAAAAATTTTTCTAATTTTTATTATTGTTTTTGTTAATTAATTTATTTGATGTATTTATTTATTTTAAAAAACAAGCACGCCCTGTCCACTGTAACTGAGTAACGTAATTACTTGTGTTTTTAGGGAGTAACTCAATATTGTAAAAGTAGCTTTCCCCAACACTTGCAGTAGCACACAGATTTCAGGAAGTAGCAGTCTTGAAACACCAATAGTTTTAGTCACTAATGCATGCTGCTTTACCTGTAAAGGTCGATTTTGTCAAAGAAAGCCACTTCAGATGAGGACTCGGTGATGCTGGACACTTCAATATCATACTCCTGTCCATTCAGCTTATAGATGACATGCAGGATGTTACTGCGAAGAGCCATGCCGAGGTAGTCTCCAGATGTCTGCGAGAACGAATGCATGCATGAAAACCTGAAACCATTTAAATGACCCGAAGCTGAAGCATGGTAAAATCACTCACATCTTTGTTTCCGAGGTACATCACGAACAGATTGTCATCACTGGTCTGCCGCCGGCGCCGACGGGTCCCATCGAGCCGATTGGGGGGTTGCTCGGGTCTCTGGAGGGACAGAGTGAGAGCGGTGTACGCCCGCAGGTCGTCCAAGTCTTGAGGCGGACGCAGCTCTACATGCCCTTTACCCGTGAATTTCATAGGTACAACAATCTGCAAGAGATTCAAAACTACACTCTCAGACAAAAGCAACACAAGCTGTCACTGGAGCAGAACCTTTATGTATTAGAACCTACAGTGCACATATTAGCACCCATGGGTGGCGCTAGGCAGATGCTCCAGCATACTTAAATGTATTTGAAATATGTTTATGCACACTTAACCGGTCGAGTATAATGAACTGGAATGACTAATTTTGTAATTAATGCACTTTAATTGTGTGGAAGTAGAGCCGAGGTTCAACTAAACACATACTGAAGTATATATGTGCTAAAGTGGAACTACTGGTGCACTTAAATCATCAGCATTTAAATTATTATATTATTCAAAGACCATACTATCCTCACCAATAGTCAGATTTAAACTCATTTCTGGGTTAATATGAAGAAATGTGCATTGTGCACAAGTAGTACACCAAATAAAGTTTAACACTTTATTCTCAGGTGTGCTTGTTACACGTTACATGTACAAGTGTAATTGCATGCAAGTAACCCTAAACCAAACCCTGATCCTAACCATACAAGTATATGTGCGTGGGTAAAACATATTACTCAGTGACTAAGTGTATAATTTCACTGCGCAGGACACCTTAAAATAAAGTGTAACCTAGTTTAACTACAGCTATAGAGCTACGCTCTATTTTCACTCTTTTGAGTGGATTGAATTCATCAAATGCTGTATATAAAAATGAATATCCTTACTCTGTTCGCAGCATCTCGCGCTTGCTCGATCAGCTCCTTTATCTTATTAATATTATCAGTCACGTTGTTCCCGGAGCTGATCTCAGAATTGATCTGGTCTATTTTATCCAGCAGGGACGGGATGGAGCCGCTCAGATTCCTGACTGTCAGACAGAAGGAGAAGATATTGCACAGGTTAAAGAGGTAGACGATGAAGAACAAACGGATTTAAACCAACAAGTGCAGCTCTTACCGGTCATTTCCACATTATTGAGAACATTGTCCATATTAGAGAGAGTGGGAGTGATGGAGATATTATTAACTTCTGCTCTGATGTTGTTGAGCTGGTCCATGGTGTTGCTCGTGGAGCGGTTAGCTGCCGCTGCCGCTTTCTTAGCCGCGTCGATAATGTTACCGATATCATCTGTGACCGGACAGAATAAATGGAACGTCTTAAAATGGAAAGTTCACCCAAAAAATGCAATTCTGTCATTATTTACTGACCAAAGCTGTATGAGTTTTGAATACATATTTTAATGAAATCAAACGCTAGCCATTGACTTTAATGGCATGGAGGGATTACTGTGGAAGTCAATGACTTCCAGCAAGTGTTCGGTTATTAAACATCCTCAAAAGTTCTTTTTTTGTGTTTGACTAAAGAGAGATACTCAAACAGGTTTGGAGCAGCTTGTGCACGGGTAAATGATGACAGTTTGGGTTTAAGCAAGAAAGCTGCGCTCACAAACCCAACATGCCAGCACTTGTCGTTTCATACACTATATCTTCTGTAAAGCAAAGCTCTGAATGAATGTGTCTGATGTGAGGAATGGGCTTGTTTTCTCACCTCTCTGAACCTCCTTCAATCCCTCCTGAACAGCAAGCAGCTCCTTCTGCAGGGCTTTCTTCTTCTCTTCCGCAGCCTGCAGGCGCTCCTTTTGATTACCGAGGTCTTTAGTTATGCCTGATAAGCACAGAATACAGTGTTTAAAGAACACATGATCGATTATATAAAAGCTAAATCTTCACAGAGTTAGGTTTTATTGAATTCACACTCACCTTTAAGATCTTTAGTTGCAGTTTTGGCTTCTTTAAGGAGGTTATCCCCATCCTTTTTCAGATTTGTTGCCCTGTTGATTAAGTCCCCTTCACTGACATCCTGAAAAATAATAATAATTCTAATAAAAATCACCATGCATGTTTGGCCCAAGAAAGGGCTTAAAAACTCAAAGTGACACTTAACCCTTCGGGACACATCAGATGATTTAATTTGATGTAATGTAATGTGATTTTCCTTTCATTTGTTTTGATTTTATTACATGAATGTACTATATTTCAGTTCTTTTTTGGTTTATTTAATAATTTTTATTTTTATACAGTAGTTCTGTAATAATAATAATTATATTTAATAATATTTTGTATTAATATACATAGATTTATCATTTAAAACTTATTTTGTGAATGTTTCGAAGTGCGCTTGTGCTATTTCTTTACTTTGATATTTTATCAAATGCAATGACATTCAGTTATTTTAAGCTACAGTGTGCTGCATGCATGCTAATGTTGATCTGTAGGTCTCCTACATTGAGCGCTTTGTCTGCCGCCTCCTTGGCCTTCTCGGCCGCCTCTTCTGCTGCTCTGACAGCGTCGGTGATGTTTTTGTACGCCTCTATCCCAGAGAGAGCCGTCTGCACTCCAGAGCGCCCGCTCACGTTCTGTACAGCCCTGTCCGGCACAAACAAAGCAAGTTCATCAACAACGCGATCTCCTCCCTTTGGGGACATACAGGTTAAAGAGTCTATACGAGGAATGAACCTCGACATGACTATGAGAGGCTCCGATGACAGGAGCATTAATTACTCTTGCAGCTCTTTGGCCAGTTTCTGCATGTTTTCTGCGTGTTCTTCTGCCTGCTTCACTATCCTCTCTTTGGCTGCTGCTTGAGAGATGGTTTGGACTTTACGCTTGAGTTCAGTCTTTGCTCCGTTGAGCTGCGCCGCCAACTGTTCGTACTCCTGAGGGACATCAAAACATTTATCTCCAGAGAAATCACCAAAACAGTAGCTGATCAAATTATGGTTGTAGTTAGATTAAGCAAAGTAATGCATAAATGAAACGGCATTAAATATAAATATTACGTGAATAAAGTTCCTTGAATCTCATGAGGAAATGCCTGGGTTATATATATAATATATAATTTAAATTATATATAAGAATATTTAATACATACAATTTTTTTTTCTGAAATATATACATACGTTTGTGTATTTATACTGAATATACATTATTATGCACACACACTTGTACAAGCAAAAACTTAGATTAAGGATGCAATTAATCATGATTAATCGATGATTTTAACACTAAAAATATCAACTTATTTTATTTTAACTTTAGTTTCCAGGGCTATTTTCTTCTTTGCATCTAGTAGAACTGAAATAAAAATGACAACAAAACTAATAACTGAAATATTAACAATACTTAATAATCTCACTGACATATAAAATACCACTTTATATAAATTAACAATTATTATAATACTAGTTTATAATATATATACAGTATATACACACATATGTTTCTTTTTGACCTGGGAATATTTTTTAGGTGTTTATAAAAGTGTGATTATAAACTACTCTGAATGTGTTTGTGAAAGCTCACCGCTTTGCTGTCGTTGAACATGTTCAGGGCATCCTCTGTGTTTTTCAGCTGTTTGACCGCGAGAACGATCTGTTCCTGCACCTGGTCTCTCTCTCTCTCCAGATCCTTCACTCGTTTCTGTAAGAACAAGCCCTAATGTTCAGTCTCTCCTGACAGCGTGTGTTTTTGGGTTCTGAGGATTGTAAAGCTCTTGATTCTCACCAGAATGTCTGTGAGGCCCTGAGCGTTGACGTCATTCTGACCGCTGGCTTTCTTCACCGTATCATCCGCCTGTTTGAGCAGGTCCTCTAAGTCCTTCAGCTTGGTCTCGTAGCTGCTCAGCAGACCGTCCACACGCTTCGCCGCCGCCTCGTTCTCATCGCACTGCTTGAGGAAGTTTTTAACGTTCTCCAGGACTGCGAGGGAAAGCACACATTAATACAGCAGCCGGCAGTGACTGTCATGAGCGGATGAGACGTACTGTACACGGGATAAACGTACATTTGCTTGCTTCCGCCTGCTCTTTCTTAGCAGCGTCTTTCTGCGGCGTGAAGCTTCTCTTCTCCATCTCCTTCACCATGCTCTGAGACTTCTCCAGGAGTTTGGCTAGATCGGCGTTGGGCAGGGCAGATCCACTGCTCTCTGAGTCCATCAGCTGCTTCAGGAGCTCTGAGGAACAAACACCATAAATACTGTACTGATCGGACATTACTATATAGCCTACCATCTACCTATCTGTAGTGTGGGTGCTTAACCCTCATAATGTGTTCACAAATGACATTTTATTTTTGTATATAAATATTCTACATATAAACAAAATTCCTGAATATATACATGCATGTGTTTGTATTTATATATACAATATATGCATGCATATACTTTATACATATATATATACATATATATATATATATATATATACATATTTATACACATATATATATTGTGACGAGGCAGCCGGCCTCGCACGCTCATCATCGCCTCCCCCGCCCTTCAGCGCCGCCGGACTCGACAGGTCTGGTGGCGTGTGATGAAGCACACCGGAACTGAAGGAAGCCTCATCACCGCCAGCATTAAAGGATCGAACACGCCTCTCCTCGGGAGACCGGTCTCTTCCCCTGTGCGCGCACACTAGTGTCCTCGTGGGTCCTGGAAGGGTGCGGAGGAGGAGTCGCTCGAGCCGTCACGAGGGCGCGGCCACCCGGAAGCGAGCTGCCCAAAGGACGCGAGCCGCGAAAGAGGCAGAGCCGCGAGGAATGCGAGCCCCCTAA
>JAUCMU010000042.1:3812152-3834107 GCA_032275025.1 Enteromius treurensis | reverse complement strand
CTGTTTTTCCCCACCTGTAAGTCGCTTTGGATAAAAGCGTCTGCTAAATGAATAAATGTAAATGTAAATGTAAATGAATAAATGTAAATGTTAATGAAAGAATCCCATAATAATATGCAGATGTGGCACCATTGCGCAGCAGCAACTAACAGTAAATGTGTGCAAATAAAGGGCCCCATTCCTATGTTTGCCTGAGGCCCCAAATTCACTAAATCCACCCCTGCCTGCAACTCTTTCAGATTCACCAAAATTATGCACTAACGTATTGTTTTACTGTTAACTGAGA
The DNA here is from genome assembly GCA_032275025.1 of Enteromius treurensis. Classification (NCBI taxonomy): domain Eukaryota; kingdom Metazoa; phylum Chordata; class Actinopteri; order Cypriniformes; family Cyprinidae; genus Enteromius; species Enteromius treurensis. The sequence continues at coordinate 3,833,821 of JAUCMU010000042.1, read as the reverse complement.
AAATTGTTGAACCTGCAAATCATAGGCTAATCAACATGTTGCAAGTCAGTTTTCGCTGCAACCGACAGATGTCCTCATTGCTTCAGTTCATTCAGTTACTGGTTAATCCTCAGTTTCCATGGTAAACAGTACTGGTCATACTTGGTTAAATCTGTTAGTTAAGAAAAAATCTGTCTTAAAGGCAGTTTGTTCTGAGAATGTCTATGTCTGATTCCAGACTGTGGTTTGTCCCATCTGTCTTTTTGGATCAGAGTTTTTGGACCGTTTGTTCTTCTTCTTCTTCATCTTATTTCCCCATGCATGCAGTGAAAAAGTATCTTCGGATCAACAGTAGTGGCAGGAACTGCTGACAATCACATGTTTTTCTCTCTAGTTAGTTTAGTTTTTGCTTGTTTTATGGAAGACAGAATAAAGATTACATGGAAAATGACAAAACATTCATTTTGAACACATTTTGAAGAAATGTTGGTAACCAAACAGAGTCTTGCATCGACTTCCACATGCAGGCAAAGCCTGAAAGATAAATAAATAATATTTTCATTGATGTATGGTTTAAGATAGGATCATATTTGGCTGAGATACAACTATTTAAAAATCTGGAATATGAGGGTGAAAAAAAAAATAAAAAAAAATAAAACAATTGAGAAAATCACCTTTAAATTTGTCCAAATTAAGTTCTATACCTATTACCAATCATAAATTATATTGACAAAATGTCTTTCTAAAACACGATCTTTACTTAATATCCTAATAATTTTTAGCATAAAAGAAAAATTGATAATTTTGAGTCATACAATGTATTGTTGGCTACTGCTACAAATACAGCTCTGCTGCTCCAGGCTCATATATAGAAGTCAATGGCTATTGTCAGCTGACTGGTTTCCAACATTCTCCAAAATATCTTCTTTTGTGTTCAACAGAAGAAAGAAACTCACAAATAAAGAATTAATTTCCCCCTTAAGAAAATGTATGTTTCACATTTAATGTTGCATGTCATTGTTGTTCTATTTAAATTTTTTGACACAAATGAAACTGAGGTGACATAGGGACTGAAGTACAGTGAGTTGAATGTATTGTGCTGCTGATTAGCGACAGTCCAGCTTTGTTTTGTAATTATACTAGACATTGTGTATTAATCATTTTGGGATTTACTAGTTACAGCTTGAAAGTCTCTTATAATAGCTCAGCACATGCGCGTTACATTGCACGCTTGATCAGAATCTGGATCAGTGGGTCATCTGTACTGTACCTGTCGCTCTCATACAGCACGTCCTCCGCTAGTATCAGTGTGAGGAAAACTCTAAAAAGACCAAACCAAAGCAAGAGTCACGAAGATGAAGAAAGCACAAATCTTTATTTTTTTCAAGCTGATGTGTGATTATTGTTGTACGTGGATGGTTTACTGATAGAATTCCTGTGGATGAAGAGTTGCTCTATTAAAGAAGTGCTAATAGATGTTTTTAGGAACTGAGGGATGAGTCAAAATAATTGTGTGTGGTAAATGACAGCATGCTAGAGATGCTGTAAAAGAGAGCTTAACTCAGAATACAATGGGGCTAAGGCCTGCTGATTATCTTTCATAATAGCAACAAAACCCACCGCAAATCAAAGTGCACTGCACAATATATCATCATCCAGTAACATATTAATAATATTAATAATTGTCAATGCCATGTGATCAATAGCTGGTCAGCAACTGTTAAAAACTGGTGCTTGCGATAAGATGTATTTGGGAACAAATGTGAATACCGGGGTGATGATTTGTGAAGCAAATATCTCTTCTGACTGTGAACACTTTTAATTTTCAGTTTCTTGTGAGCACTAGAATGTTGTGTAATATAAGAGCTCCTATGCAATAGTGCCTTCAATAAAACAGCACTCTTAGAAAAAAACTAATCTCTAGAAAAAAAATGCATGTCCTGAAATAAATTTCCCTCAACCCTAAAAACCCAATGTAATGTATAACTCACAATATAAAGGTAAAACACCTTTTACAAATCAGTACAGAAAATTCCTTCATATTTACGTGCATTGGCTGACTTTTCTTAAAGTGAAAAAATTCAATGAAAGTGAGCAGAAATGCAGCATTCTATTCAAATGCATTAAAGTATAAGTATTTTCAACTATTGTCAGTTAAAGCTGTGATGTTTTATGATCCGTCATGACAATATCTATGCATTGTTTTCTACATTATTGTTTCTTGTGTTACCGTGTGTTCCCTGCGATAAACAAAGGAAAATAAAAGAGAACCGAACGTGACATCGGTGATGTAAGCTCATAAGTGTTGAACATCAAAGAAGATGCCTTATGAACGAACAGACGAAGCTAATGTATGATCCTGAACTGTGTTTCTATGGCAACAGAATACTTATCAATTCAATTATTGTAAGTTAACATGAAATGTTTGCAGATGATGAATATTGTTATATAAATTAGTGGACTTTAAGTCAGTGTTGTGGCTACATTAGTGTCTTCACTCTTTAGGCAGTAAAGTATGTTGCTGACTGTATTTTTTGGTGTGTGTTCGTGTCTTTGTATCTGTTTGTGTACATGTTAGTCACTTTCACACTTGCGTCACAATACAGTCTCATTTTGAGAATCTGCTGATTCAGATACCAGTTCTGTCATAATGCATTACCCTCATCACTTATATCCTATCACTTGCATTTTTATATAAACATACAGCTTCGCGAAAGGATAATAAACATGTATAAAAATATCCAACTCGCCTTGTGTTGCAATGCTCTGTTTAATTGTGGATTTGATCTGTATTTGTGAGCATAGCCATTATCACGGGCCCTTTCCATCACACTTTAGTTTCTCCTGTTTGTGTCTATAGGAATGATGGGAAATAATTGGATAGCCTACGCGTGACACAGCTTCTGGAAAACGTGGTGTAGGAGATAAATGTTCAGGGACTCCTTGCCAAAGCAAGGTCAGTCTTTAAAATCTTTTGAAAGTCTTCGCTGATGACTCAGAGGAAACTTACTCTTATAAACCATAGGCCCACATGATGTTTGAGCAAACCGAACATGATGTGAGGAGGAGCTCTTCAAGCTGTTTCTCCCCTGAACTAAAAAGCCTTGGCCTTAGACCCTGCACCACAATTAAAGTTCACACTCTGATTATGTTTTCATGGTTTTACTGTTTGAAACTTTACCGTCTGTAAATGCTGTAGATAGAAGTGCTTTCACGGTAGTTGGTAGTTCATTTTGTATTGAGAAGATATGTGTGATACCACAACAAGAAAAACACCAAAAATAATATATGCTGATTATTAAACAAACATTTCAATAAGTAGCAAGTATTGTGGTTAAATATAGTTCTGAAGTTAATACTTCATCACTAATGCAGTAAACATACAGTGCTGGGTAGATTATTTGTCTGTTACTGATTACAAATTAGTTGTGCTTTTACAAATAGTAATTTGAAATATCATCTAGATTGCTCATTTATGTAATGAATGATTAATCACATCCAAAATAAAAGTGTACAGTGTATATTTATTATATATATATATATAAATTCAAAAACATATTATGTCAAAATATATATTGTATGTGTGTGTATTTATACATGCATAATAATAATATGTAAATGAAGACTTTTATTGTGGATGCGATTAATCTCGATTAATCATTTGACAGCACTACTTTTGACCTTTTGAATTGAATTATTGTTAGAGAGAGAGAGAGAGAGAAATATACTCCGTTCTTTATCAACATCTTAGAATTCAGTAGACATTATATCACCTCATGGTTTTCCGAACTAGGGTAAATAAAAAACAATATGTTTGTTTATCTGCATGCGACCATTAACCGATATCAGAGAACCGTAAACATGCACATTTGTTAAAAGGTTGAAATATTCACTTTTAATTTAGAGTAAATATTTTGGGTCAAAGAAGATTGACAAAAAACTTGGGGAAACCCGGCACAACATGAAGAAGCTTTAGTAAACGTGAAAACAGCAATTCTAGTCTTCTATTAGTTTCAGTTATATATCAGCGATGTTTAGTAACTTTAATAATCAGGGGCGTAGCACCAAATTCTGGGCCCTATGCACAAGCCATGGGCCCCGTAAGCTCGAAGTCCACAACTCCCTTCGACACCATTTAATACATCAATCAGCTGATGCATTTACCTAAAATATTAGCATTTACAATAGTTTGCAACATTAATTGTGATCTTAAAATTATATTTAAAGGAAAATAAAATTTCACTCCTCTTGGGGCCCTGGTAATTTACTCCCACTTTTCACCCAACTTCGACGGCCCTACTAATAATTATTCATCTGAATAGTCTCATTGGTAGGTGCCTTTGCCTCCAAATTCATCCAAAAGGATGGATCACAAATTATTTTGGCAAAATGGCATTAACGTGTTCTATCTATATTGTGAAGATCCAAAGCTAAACAATATGGCACAGTACAATCTTTTTAGAAAGAAAAAAACAAAAACAAGAAGAATTATGGAGAATCAATAAATAATGTTGTGTGAATAATTTGCAATCATGCAATCCATAAAAAGTAAAGTGAAATCTATAATAAACTGTAATCTGATTATGAGTGTTTTTAATTACTAATACTACATCGCTGGAAAATGATTATGTAATCCATTACATCATTAAGTAATCATTAGTTACTTCCCAACACTGAGTATCTTGAGTGCTAAAACGGGAGAAAGGCATTTAGACAAATCCAAGCTTAGACTTTCCGGGGCGGCTGTCACAGTTTGACTATGTAAGACACTGGAAAAGTACAAGCTGTGCGAAAGCTAATATTGCCAAATGCCTGAATCGAACCTACATTTGTGTAGCCTGTTTCAATCATGTGATCACTACGAAGGTATTGCCAAGCTACTGTGACACTTACAGTTGTTCCAGGGCAAGACGAGCAGAAATAAATGTACATTTTCCATATTTATTTATGCATACTGCGAATCGAATTAGGCATTTATTAGATGCTGCTGTGAGAGCAACTTTAAGGGCTTTTTAAGGATTATTGTAACTCACTGATGAATAAATGAGAGGGACAAATATATTCATTGTTGAGGTTTGCACTAACTGAGCACAGACGCCTTAACTGTGCTACAAATCTGCTTCAGTTCATCATCTGACAAACTACACGATAAGCCACAATCACATTATAAAATGTAAAATACATTTCCATGGTAACCAGTTATGTCCTGATTTCCCATAGCGTGTGTATGAGTGTGTGTGTGTGTGTGTGTGTGTGGGAGGGGGAGCATTGGGGCAGAGAGAGAGAGAGCGAGAAAGAGAGAGAGAGAGAAATGGGGGCGGGTGAGTGCGAGAGATGAGGCAATATGTGATGGTAAAAGACCACATTCACTGTTATAGAGCACAGTCCCAGTGTAACAGGTATTACAAACCACACTCCATTACACCGCTCATCTGCACGCTCGCCGGCAACAATGGGCTGGGTTTCGGCTGAGTTTCACATTTAATAGCCTAAGATTTAGAAGTGTCATTTTAACAGGATCTTTGTCAAGAGAGACATGGCAGAACACTTCCAAGAAAAGGATACAAGGCTTCGAAAAAGACATGCAGCAGCCTTCTGATAAACAGGACTGTGTTCTTTAAAACATTTTTTTCTCTTCAAAAAGTTTCTTTACGGAGCGCAACAGGCAGGACTGAGAAGCCTCGTGAGATTTTCTTCAAGCTGGTTCGCCATTCGAAGGATGGAGTAAAGCTGGGATCGTCTATGAAAGCTGGGATTGATTATTTCAGATCTTGAGACATGGCTCAGTCTGAAGACATGCCTAAGGAGGTGAGCGCCGAGGGGAAGGGAGAGAGCGAGTCCGCCGGGGAGATAAAACGGGCTCGGACCATGGCTCTGTACAACCCCATCCCAGCCAAACACAACTGTCTCACCGTCAACAGGTCTCTCTTTATCTTCGCTGAGAATAATATCATAAGAAAATATGCAAAGAGGATTATAGAGTGGCCATATCCTTTCATAAGCCTTGTGCCAACAATACGATGCAATTATCATGATAATGATCTTTACTTATTTGATGGTTGTGTATGTGGAAACATTTTAGTAAAAGAAAAAAGTTACAAAATTCATCTGTTGGCATCTAGTTCTGTTTTTCTAGGCTTATCTAGACGCATTCAGCCTTTAAAAAAATGTTTATGTTTCTACCAGAAAAGACGGTGGACAATCGTTCTGCAGCGCAACAGTTTATTAAATCCTAGTTCATAGTCAAAAAAAAGTGTTACATAGCTAAATATTGCTAGAAATGTAGAAATGCACTGGGGAACCTCTTCAAACACACAGTTACTACATTAATACTATATTAAAATTATTTATTTGCTTGCTACTACACAAATAAAGTGACCAGAACAAGGATATTCTATTCACAATGGACACAATAAGATCAACTGAAAGCACGTGGAGATATTTAGCTTGGATTCTTATTTTAAAATAGAGAAAACAATCTTCTGTGTCTTTTCTGCCATATTTGCCAAGCATTTAAAATAGAGACAATTCTATAGAAATGCAAACATTTCTTGTTCGTCCAATACCAAATGATATGAATTATCTGTCCACCTGACTTTGATGTGAAAGTGTGTTTTTTTTTTTTTTTTTTTGGTGTGCTGAATGAATTCATCTTCATTCGAGAATGGCCATGAATTCATCCAACAGACAAAGAAATGCATTCATGTCCAATAACAAGACTAGCTTAATCCACAATAACAAGACACAACTGAATACATACTGTACCATAGAACAGAAATATAAAATAAAGACAAAAACACGAAATGAGAGAATAAATCAACAAAACATTTACAGACCCCCTTCCCTACACTCCCTGAACACAGGTACACAAGCTTAAAGAGTGCTTAAATGGTCTATAATAGTACCTTAATGGTACATATTAGTACCATTTTCAGAGTGTAGGGATGATTTCTTAAGGCCAGAACATTGCATAACATCCTAAACTTTAATCAAGTCAATAATGGATCAGTGCTGATGGATGTTGACAGCTGTGGTCTGGTGGCTGTAAATGTGAACACTAGCACAGGTTTCTGACTTTGTGTCTGTGTTGGACCTGGGATGCAGGACTGTGATGGACTTGGATTGTGACGCTGTGGTGGTGCTGGATTGTAGAAACTGACTCTGTGATTGCAAACACAAGCAAATGGGCTGGGGTATCAATTACAATGACATGATTTGACATGCAGACCCGGCGGTGCCTGTGACAAGCTATTGTTCAAAACTAGCTGGCAAGAGTGCATGGGCAGGAGAGATGCATTTGGGAGCAAGGCTCGGTGTGGCTGATAAAGAAACAAGGCTTGGCATGAGCATGGGTGGATGGGGAAGGCATTGGAGCTGTGGCACCAGTGACATAAACACGGTCTATAGCAGACAGCAGGGTTGCCCTTACTTTGACCTGGAGAGTTGTGACATCGGGGAATTCATATGCATGCAACAGAATTCAGTGGACTCCGGTCTGGCGGCTGTGAGAACACTTGGGACATGAGCGGTGTCTATGGTCCTATTTACACCTGGATTTAAAGGGATCCCGTTGGGTAGTTGTATACAGTGGCCATGTTGGATTTGTGGTCTAGTGAGTGTGGGCATAGACAATTGATCTTCATGAATATCCGTTTCAGTCAAATGCAAATTCAAAGACAATCAAGTAAGCATGTCGCCAAAGCTCACCGACACAATCTTGTGCACCTAGCCAATTACTCCCAATTACGAAGTCTTAATTTGTTTTTTGGCATGTACTAGAATAGATTATTTTTCTCATACTTTATTGCAGCACCTTTCTTCCCATAAGGTCTCAAACTCCCTGTTTATTTCCTGTTTCGATGTGCTGTGATTGGTTAGCAGGTCCAGTGCTTTGTGATTGGTGTGTTGTTGAATGTGTTAGAGCATCATCACCTCCTCTCCACCTACTGACCTAAAGCAGAAACATTATGTGTTGTTGAAACACACTGTTCAGATGGTACTTTGCAGACTGAAATTGAAAGGTTGGTTTGATGGCCAAAAGTGTAAAACGCACAATGCTCTCTCAATAATCCTGATTCTAACACAGAGTTCCGTGTATTTGTGAGTACATCAGAGATGAAACGGAAGCTGTTGCTGTCTGTATCATTTTCTCCTTTAGTGTACATATGTAAACTGCACACTTATTTCACAATATTAAACATATGAGAAAAGAGGTTCAAAGTGCACTAAAGAGAGCAATTCAAACAGCAGGTGTAATTTGGTGTAGCATGTGTCTCCCTGGTCTGGTTATAATCCGATTGATCACAACTTACGACTAGGAACACATAACTGAGAGCTCTGGAGAGGCTGCAGAGGAGGGAATCTTCTGGTTTGAGGCAGAGAGTTTGAGTTCCTGGTTTGTAGATGTGAACAGCTTGGGTGCTGATAGTACACAAGTTTGGTTTGAGATGGACATGACCTCATCTGTAGCAGATATGGGTGCTGATTCAGGGTGCATGGTAGGCATGAGCTTGGACTCATGGCTGTGAACGTGACAGCAGATGGATGTGAGAAATCTGACACTCTTTGGGCCAAACTGAGGGAAAATTGTGACTGTGCCTGTAATTAGACTGGCGCAGTTAGACGAATGTTTTTGAGAGCAGTCTCCTTAAAATCTATCAAATGAGACATCTCACAAACACCAGGCCCACTGGAAGAGCAAGCCAGTGGTGCCATTTTTGCAAATGATACCACTTTGCTTTTTGGATGATTTGCTACACTTAGGTTCAAAATGAAATGTTCAGTTTGTTACAATAAACAATTATATTGAACAGATGGACATAATTCTGGTAATGTTGATTGTCTGTATTGAAGCAGTTTGCTCCGGTGAGTGGTAATGAAAGGTTAGTGCTCTATTGCATCTAAAAATAATGCACACACACTCTAAGAAATGCTCGGTCAAAAACAACCCAACTTGGGAGCTGGTTGGGTTTACCAAACATGCTGGGTTAGCTTATGTAAGTCATCTACTATTTAAAAACTAAAATGGACTGGGGAAAAATAAAGAAAAGATGCCATGATCTCATTGATCCATTTTTTAGGACTTTTTTTAGGATTTTTTGGAGAAACATCTGAGACAAAGTTAGTATTTCATTAAAACAGAAGAACAGGATCTGAACAGTATGTGTATAAATATAAACAGTATATATAGTCTTTCCAAAAGTCTTTCCCTAGAGAGACATCTACAGATTTAATTTATATTTATAACACAAATGTCTGTTATGCAATAGTAGGACCGAACTCAAGACACTGTACTAGTATTACACTCAAACTCATGCTGTTATATAGTATATTCAGATTATTATGCATGTTATATAGCCCACGTTTTTCTTTCTTTTTTTGTGCCAGTTGTAGGTTCAAAGTCTCAAATAACAAACAGTAACACTAATATAAAACAAACATATGGATATGAGGAAACTCTAACATGTATAAGTCTGGATGACTACTGTTTTTCTCCTGCTAAACTAATAGCAGTTATCACACTACTGTATGTACTGTACATGTATACTGTAAGCCCATCCTCTCTGTGTAGTCTATGCCTACCGTTATTTGTTCTTTTAAACATTTGTTGAGTTGTTGGCCACTATGTCACTCAAAAAACTGAATGCATTTCATGTATCCTGACATTCAACTTTAATGAATTCAATTTAGCTCTAGCGATCCAATCGGCAGATTTCAGGTCATTATGAGGAATGCACTTGTTTTTCGTACTTCAGCCTGGAAGCACATTACAAGCAGCACTTGAGATAATGTTTGGATGTTTCTCAGGTGAGCAAAACTCACAGTCAACCCTCCCTGGAGGAGGTTAAGTGTAGAAAGCAGGTTGCCATGGCAATCCTCGCTGCTAGAGAGATGCCAAAAATAAAAAAGCTGAAAATTCTAGGTTAGTGCATCTCTGACTGAACTGACATCACTATGCTTATTATTTTATAATGCCGTTTTTTTGTGTGTATGGTTGTATTATAGCTTCTAAGTATTTTACCTCGCTTGCAACCGTCTTCTTCTTTCAGAGGGGAAAAATAAACCCTCTGGCAATAGCACAGCTTTATTCTGCATGATTAGAGGTGTTATTCATGTCTGTAGCACAGTGAAAACTGATAAATGTAAGTGTGACATTTTAAGACTTTTGCTCAAATTATTAAATCTGATCAGCAGTTAAAGTGACGCTCAATAAATGTTCAAAATTAAAAAAAAAAAAAATATATATATATATATATATATATATATATAATTGGATTTTTTTACTTGCATGCCCATGGACTGGTTGGCGATTGATTGATTGATATTATATTTATTTATTTGACAGAAAACAAGGTTGTCTGGTAATGTAATTGAATCTGAACCTACAACTCTTGAGTTTCCATGCATTTAGCTGTTGCACTTTGTAGGAATGTGAATGCATTACAAAAATAGACTTTGCTGCTTTTAGGCAGGGACGGATAACCGACCGGGCCAGAGGGGCCGCTGCCCAGGGGCCCGTTGTGCGAACGTTACAGTTACAGTTTTGTAGTAAAACTTTAAAATATGTATTATATACATTTATGTAATTAACTATTTTTCTAGTTGACCAACTAGCTGGGTCAAAAGTTTACTTCCTATAAATAAGAGATTGCTGACCTAGTTCTGATAATTTACACATTTTATTAAATAGGATATTTAAATTAATTTTGAACATGTGACTGACCATGTGAGAAGCATATTTCTGGGTTTGAATGAGATTACAATACAACTTCCACTGTGAATAAATTGTCACCTAAACACATGCGTTTTTTTGGGGGGGGGGGGGGGGGGGGGTTAGGGTTAGGGTTTTTACATGATTTTGTAAAGTACCAAAACAAAATTAAAATAGACATACCCCATGAAAACTAAAAAAGTAAAACAAACTACATGTTTTAATTTAAATGTGTAGTATATTTTACTACCACTTAAAATGAAAACAGTGAATGTACTTTTTAAATTCATTATTTGATACAATGCACTTATTGTGTACATGTTTTATATTGTACTTAAATTTAAAAATACCTTTCTGTAATTATATCTCTAACTAACTTATGTAGTTACATCTATACATACAGTGTCAACCCTTAACCCTTTAAACCTAAACAGTCTCTAAACTTGGCTCTATCACCCCTCAGTAACAGCAAAAGTGTTTCGCAATTCAACACGAACACAACAGATACATTGTACCTTAAATATTTTTGGCTGTAAGTAGCTAAAACACCCACAAGGGAGACAATAAATGAATGTGTCATTCATGATGGACGCCACCACTGTCCTTCTGTAACACCCACGTCTATAAACACACCACAGAGATGTGAGTCCAAATCACTACATGATAAGAGTTTTATCTCAAATGTTGTTTAGAAAACTAAGCTTTAGTAAAACACGAAAGCTCATATTACTGTGTTCGTTGAGAAAAGCAGTGAATACATTAAATGTTTTGATTCATCATCCAATTTATTACATATAAACTGTTAAGGCTGCAATGTTGCCATTGCATTAAAATGATTTATTTATTTTTTATTATTATTATTATTATTATTATTTTTAAAGAAACAATGCTCTAAATATTAATATAAAAGTCATTGCACTCATTATCTTATTGAGTGACATTCAGTGGCATTTATGCTTGCTAATTTAAATGTGCACCCAAATAGTGATTAATAACTTAACTTGCTTGACCTTGTTTGGTGACAAAGCTTTTACTAGCGACTTTCACTTCTGCTTCTACAGTCATTTTCAGTTCATTCATAGTCTTTATATATGATCCAAAATCTGCTACAAGGTTAATCAGGGCTGACAGGTGCTAAAGCAATAGAATACAGCTATAGTGAGTCTGTCAGTGAAGATATGCACACTTAATTCGCTCACACACTCTCCATTAATACCACACTCATTTACATAAGCTAAACCTGACTGGTCACCTACATCACTACTGCAAGCATGCACGACCTAGGTAGTATGCATTTAGTCAAACAAGTTATGCTAATAAATGTTTGTGTTTTTTGCAGTATTAATGCAGGTAGGTGTTCTATATTTTGTATGTGTCAGTCTTGAAGAGTGATTCTCATTTTGTCACATCAAAGATGAAGATGCATTGATGCATTTTTTCCCCACTAATGTAATATTTACCTTGACTCCTGTGCCTTTACTCCATTTGAGTATATGATCCTGGCCACCATCATAGCCAACTGCATCGTTTTATCCCTGGAACAGCATCTTCCTGGTGAGGACAAGACGCCTATGTCCAAAAGACTGGTAAGCAGACATAAATACATTCATATTTTAATTCAACATGACTGAACTAAATTATTGGATTCCCAGCATCCAGAGAGTACAGAATAACATGCATACTGTTTCTCAGAAGACAGTGGCAAGCAACAGCACTGGGAAATCTCCTGGAGGAGGATAAAAAAAGAAGCCGGCAAATCCGTGGCCCCCTCACCTTATAAACCATACTCACAAATTCTTTGCAATTCATTAATGCATTAAGACCGTGATAGTAAAAGACCGATCTTAAAATCCTTACTTATGCTTCAAACTACCAACAAATGTGGATGTGGCCATAAACACTTAATGTGGCTTAAAGGACAAAGATGGGGATATAAAAGTATAAAGTATATAAAAAAAGTACTATACAGGCAAGCAGATGTGGCCAGAGCATGAATGCAATGCCCTGCATCGTCAGTAATTGAGTATACTGAGTTTTAGTATCACTATCTGAATGCATTAAGCATTTTCTTTATAATGATTCTCCATAATAAGAAAATGCTTTACGTGCAAATTACGCATATTGCATTAATATTCTGCCCACATCTGCTTGTCTGTATATTGAACTGGAAATTAGGCGCTTGACGTCCGGCCAGAGGAGAACTGGACCCAACTAAGCCTGGTTCTGACCAGGTTTTTTTCCCCATTTCCCTGTGTGTGTGTTTGTTTGTGTGTGTAAACACACTTGACAATTAAGTTCTTTCTGATTCTGACATTTATAACTGTGACATATGCTCAGGAGACGGAAGATCCATTTGCAACGGTTTATTTGTGCATTCAAAGTCATACAGGCTGGAGTCATTGGGAGAAGACATTGTAAAAGGAACAGGCAAACACAATACCGTAAAGCAGGCTTTAGGTCAGGGTAACAGGCTAGAATCGTGGTCAAAGTCCAGGCTGGGGTCGTGGCAACAGGCAGAGTATCACAGGTCAGGTCCAGGTAGAAATCGGGGGCACAGGCAAGGTTCAAGGTCGGTATAAACAATACAGTCGGCAACAAAGTACAATCCAAGAATAATCCAGAAACGCTTAGTGGTGATAACAAGATCACGACTTCGCATTGAAGCGATCTCTAGCGGTTCCTTAAATACACTGGTAAATGCCGAACACCTGGGGCGGAAATCCCCGCTGGTGTTCGGGTGAAAGCGGTCCGGGTAGGAACTAATATTCTGGCGATGGTTCCCGCTGATGGCGGTCGGACAGCACCACAGAGGACCACCCTGTAACAATAGCAGTCAGAACATCCTTTTTTTTTTTTTTGCTCCACATGATGTTCAGATTCCATTTCTACTACAGTTTCACTTTGATCTCTCTATCATTAGAAACATTTTCAGATCTACTTTTTCAAAAATCATTAAAAATCATAAACCAAAAATGTTAAGAATTTTAATGCATCCACTAAAAGAGAGAGAGAGAAACTCATTTACACTGGAGAAAGACTTGCACTGCTGTTATTATCTTTGTTAAAACAAAATAATATCCAAACCCACAATCATAGACTCACTTCTCGTGGAGGATGCTGGGATTTGCAGTCACCAGGTTGGTTTTGTTGCCCACATCTTTCTCATATCTGTTATCCAGTGGCGGAAGGTTGCATCTAAAATGCAAGGTTAGACAGAGATTAATAAGGCCATAGTTGCTGAAATAAAACGAAGAGGTATCATCTGTGGTCTACTTCAAATACAGTGTTAAGTATTGTGCTTGCATAAAAACAAGAATAATTATGGTGCCACCAATATTATTGGAATGATATACTGAATTGATATTCTGATCATTTTAACTCTAATATGGCCAATAGGTAACATGGGTTGATCTAATACAGACCTAATGACGAACTGGGCTGAATTAATTTCTTCCCCACAGCTGCTGTTGGCCAAAATACCTCCGTTCCCCACTACAGCACATGTCTCCCATGATGCATTTCCAAAGGGCTGTTCCTAAAAAACACACACAATGTGACTCCAAATTCATTAGAGAGACCAGGTGATTCACCCTGTGTTTTAATGCTGATACACTACCTTAGCTAAGATGTTGAAGAGGGCTTGTGTCACCTGTAGCGGCTTTCTCCGCTCTCCATCATAGATAACATTTGACCCCAGTGGGGTGTTATTCTGTGTGACCACAGCCTTTGACACAGCATGGCATTTGCTACTCAATAATGACCTGGAAGGAAACAGATGCTCAGTCTGATGTGCTGCAGTCATGTGAAAATGAATAGACAAAAGGAAGCCTTTATACTTTTATAGTTTATGGCCAGAAAATCTCAATGTGTTCTTGTGTAAAAAAAAAAAAAACCTCTAACCTCAAAGTAACAGATCCTTTGATAATAGTTTTCATTTTTCATTCAACTGTTTCTTCAGGGTCACGAACAGCCTCTGTGTTTTATTTTGTACTGTTCTCTGAGGCCCACTTACAATACTTTCAATGTTTTTTGTCCATTTAAAAAACATCATAACTTAGAGATTGTAGGCTATATCTGGCCTGTTTTTAACCCTCTTCATCAATGACCTCTTATCTCTCAATGGATTAAGGGAATTTTTGTTTCCCAGTTCATGACCCCTTTAAGTAAGCATTTCTTTAGCATATTTGTCTGGTTCATGTGACCCATAATCAGCAGAACAATACTTTTACTCATATCCAAGGAAGCTTTGCCACAGACGTTTAGTTTAACGTTTATGAAAACATCTCATGATCCGCTCTGGGCTACTGTTTTACCTGAATCTTTTAAAGTTTGCCTCGTGTTTTTTCCATTTGGGTGAGTAGTTCTCCAGTGCCTTAGTAATTAATACACCGTCTCTGAAAGAATTAAAGGCATACAAACAGAAATGACATACAGTGGTGGTTCACAAACAGGCTTTATGAGATAGAGATTCATAAACTGATTTCAGGATTAAATGTTTAATTTCTATAAGAAAAATTACAGAAATGTAAATATGAATAATTAATGTACAGACAAAAACCTGAAATTATTATATCACTATCTATAAATTATTATATTTAATTAAATTAAAATATAAAATACATTAAAAATACTAACAGCAAATTTGCATACTTACTTGCATCCTTTGCAAGATTGTGTTTCTGAGCTTTTTTGAGGAATCCTAGAGGAAGGGTGAGGGATTACATTACTGTAGAGAGAAAAAGATTTTAAATGTACATTTACAAGATCTGGAGGACCTCTGTCATTTTTTCATCTTTAGACATAAAATTTGTTCTCTGAATGACTAATTTGCTGTTCAAAATAATGCAGTTTAGACAGTTTGCAATGATGTTTGGTGTCCGTGGAATGAAAATGAAAAAGTGGGCTCAGTGTCCGCTGTGTTGCCAGATAAGTGTCTTTGAACTTGAACTTCTACTTAATTTGACACTTCAGAAAATGTACAAAGTTTATTTAGTTTAGGGTTAGCTATATCTTTTTCTTATCTTGTTTACAAAAGATGTGAAATAATTACAGTTTTTTTTTGTTTTTTTTGCTTTTTATTTGTTTTCATAGTATTGTCGTACAGGCAGAGATCAGGAGGAGAAGATTCAACAATTGAGATATCCAAATACAGAGTCGAGGTCACAGGCAGAGTTCAGGGCAGGCAGATAACAATCACAGAATCAGGAAACAGTCCAGGGTCAAACAACAGAGATCCATCAGATAATAAACACTCAGAAATGTCAGGCAGTAGCAAGAACAAGACTTCACATTGAACTGAACTCAGCGTGCTGTTTAAGTACAGGTGTAAACGAATACCGGGGCGTGGTAACAACAGGTGCACTCGATCAGTCCCAGGTATGCGGCATTATGGGAATTTGAGTCCGAATTGTGAGTTAGTACAAAGGCGATGGCTCCCTCTGGTGAACCGGAGGGCGTGATAGAGAAGCCACGGGTGTAACACTGCAGCACTAATATTTTGTGTGATGCAGACAGCCCGTCTCTGTCTCTCTACATATTTCTGTCTTTATCTCCCTATCTTAGTTTTCCCTTACTTTCTGTATCACATTGTTTTCATTGATTCTGCCGTGGTGGGCCACCACACTAAAAATCATCCCTGCCACAACTGCAGCTTTTCAGTGACATCATAATGTCAGTGCTCGCATCATTCCCAGTCAGTTAATTAGTGGACGAGACAGAGCCGGACTTGAATTTCTGCATGATTACATGTCAAAATAGCTACCCGTCTTGGCGAGAGTTCACGTAAACACGGTTGATTTATATTAAACGTAGTCTGTATATAGGCTATTAAGTGAATGTAAACTATTAAGAAGCAAAATGCATTTATAGCAGTACATTAAATCCATGCATGAGGTCTTAAAAGAGACAGCTGCCTAAATAAACCTGCTGCTGTCTATGTCATTACTGTGTAGGATCTCAGAGTAAATCACACTTTAAGATGTATGTGTTTATGTGTGTCTTGGATCTAACCAAATAAAGCTCTATTTATATTGAAAAGAGGAGTATCCGATCCTGTTCAAACTCCCTGTGAAATCTTAAATGATTCCTTTTTTGAGCTAATTCACTTACAACTGTTTATTTATACAGTGAAGACTATCTAGTGTTATTTTATAGTTTAATTGTAGTAATTCTGTTCCTAAATATTACTGTTAGACCAACCTGGAAAAAGAAGTACTGTTTATTTTTTATCTTGTTTTTGTTTGTGCTATTGCTGATCTATTGGTTCTTACTTTATTATTTACATTTCACATGTCTTTTTTAGTTCAGACAAGTTCTTTTCACATGATTTTTGGGTGGGGAGGTTTAATCACCAGGGGAATGAGACATGATCCATGGGAAAAAATACTACAATGGAAACGATGGTATCATACATATCACTTTCTGCCTCCCCTGCACGCTGTTTGCAAAACAGAGCCAGACGTCTTTGAGCGTGGTTACACTACGCTGATTAGAGCTCAGAGGGATCAAGAAAGATTTTTCATTAATAAAAACAGTTCTCATATCTAAACGTCAATCTTAAAATTACCTTCATACTATAGAAAAACTAGCGTGGGATGTTAGCTGCCACAGGTGACCTTTGACCTTACAATTTGTTGGTTTACTCTTCTTGAGGCCTACATAGCTATTTAGCATTATAACATCCACTTTTTAATGTACTTATCTTCCAGTCAAAATGAAAGACTTCATTTTGTTTCCTGTACTTTATCATCTGAATAACAGAGGCCTGCTTCACATCACCTACAGTGGAACACCCAGTGATTCAGTGCCTCCGTGAAGTTCTCAGCGAGTTTAATCTCCCCCATGCCTTGTTGTGATTAAAGGCTGCTGTTGCCAATGCAACAGCACATAATAAGGGAAAGGTCACAGCCATGATAGGAAAAAAAACAACATTGCCCTCAATAATGCTATGGACAATCATTTATATATTTCCTCTAGCTATGTAAAGCTTGCGTTAAATAATGTTAAATAACTGGCTATGATAGAGAGAGACACACCAGAAACCACTTTTCTTCTTTGAATAACTATTTTTAGCTTCCCTGAACTTCTCTATTTTAACCTGACCTTACCTTCTTACAGTATTTTCATTTCATTTACATGTCAAGCTTCAGAAAGCTCTAACCTAACGCAAACCGGCTGTTTAGTGCACTTGAAATGAAAATGAATGTACAAAATAAATTAAGAAAGAAAAACCCTGCCACATTTTAATTTCTGCACTGAAATGCATACATATTTAAGTTCAGTTTCATTCCCTTTCAGTAGCTGTAGGCTATATTATGCATATACAGGAATATTTGGAGATAATACACTGTTTATTAAGTGTTATGTAAGAGATAATTTGCAATCAGTCGGTTATTATCACAAAATAAACCTTGACAGGATGCAACGATATTACATTTACATTATTAATATTAATACTGCATATAAATGCAATTAATATGTGAAATGCAAGATGTTGCCAGATGTTTTTGTATAAAACAAGGGTAACAGCATTACCATGAGGGCAGCGAATATATCTGACTAAATGCTGCAACTGACCAATCATAATTATGTTTTACAGAGAGCCACATAATAGATGCCTTTTAGTTGTTAATTTAATTATCTTGGTTAATTTGAAGCTGGTTGATAGTCATAATAGAATTGATTATGTTTCAGTCAGTAAATGTTCTGTTCCATGACATGCAAAACTAAACTGCAGTCTAAAGCCTACAAATCATGCTTTAATTTTGGATTGAGTTGAAAAATTGAGTTCTTTTCATTTATTAAATATTCAAAATGCATTATTTTTTATTTAATAATTAAATTAAAAACAATTCTCACTGATTTATCATATGCCTACAATATATATATATATACACGCTAAAATAGTATTGATGCGCTGCATATGCAATATCTTGGTACGTATTTTTGACTGTAGATATAGAGATGTCTCTGAAAGAATAAATGAAGCTTTTGAGTAGCTAAAAGTTAGCGATCAATTTGAATGACTTTTTAAGCATTTTAATTTAAGAGATCAATGTTCAGAAACTTTTAATTATTTACCAATGTGAAATGTGATACAAAACAGGAGAAGCAACAAACTTTAAGACCTTTCCAACAATAAACACTGTATCTTCGTGCTGTGCTTTCATGAAAATTCCTTTGTCACCAAGTAATGCAATATTTTACTAATCTGATCTCTGCATGTGTCTGTCAGTACAAAGATTAAAATGGCCTTGCCTACTAAAAACTGACAGGTAACTAACTTGACAGAGAAAGACTTCGTGTCAGTCTTGGCGGCTGGCAGTGCTTGAACACGCATGTCTCTTAAAGTTCACTCTCCAAGCAGAAGGATAGATAAGATACACACACACACACACACAGGCCGAAACAGACACACTCACTTGTTCGAGAGGAATATCCAGAAGGCCACACTGCAGAAGAAACACAGAAGGATGATACGAAGGAGCCAGGGCATAAGAGTCCTCATAACGTGCACTCAATCTCACGCACGAGCTTCGTTGCACACATAGCCGCTGACATGCATGTGCTCTCGTCAACTCTCATTGAAATGTAAATGCTCCCTCTTGTGCTCTGCCGTCCTCTCCTTGTTTTACTCCGGAGTCTGTTTCTTGACCACTGCACCCTTTTCTTTACTCTCTCTCTCTCTCTTTCTCTAAAGACTGTTAATCTTCTCACCCTCCCTCCCTCCTTTTATTTTACCTCCACTTGCTCTTTTTTCCCTCTTATTTCTCTACTGGCTGTTAATCACTTCTCTGCTGCTTTGCTCCTCTCTTAATCTATCAGTCCACTTTCTTCTTATGTCTTCTTGTGTCGCACAAGAATACATCCGCTGCTTTCTTGGCCGCGATGTTCTTTTAAGGCATCTTTGTTATTTGCACATGCTTCCGTCTGTACTTCCTCGTCTTGTGGGAGCCGCTCAGACTTTTCTTCTGTCTGGTCCGGTTTACTAAAATACCTAAAAAACTGTTGCTTCTTTTGCATTGTCCGCCCCTCCCCCTCACCCTGGGCAGAACTTGCTCGCCCCCTCCCTTTCCCTCTCCCTCTCCCTCTCTCTCTCTCTCTCTCCCTCACACACTCATGCACTGTTTTTCGTTCCCTCTCGGGGTAATACGAGTTCCGAGTACAGAATTAGCCCATGGTAGCACCTCATGACTGGGAAGGAAGGGCGGTGTCGGTGGGATCTAATCTAGAGAAGGATTTCCCCCTTCATTGCAGCCAATGATGGTCAAAGAATGCAAAGGGCAGCCAATCAAATGATCGTCTGATGTGACCCCCACCAGCTACCTCACTTTCTTTTGAGAGTTTGAGAAGGGGAACAGTTTGCGGTGCAAACCTTTGAGGCTTTCTTTGAAACACAAAAGAGATGATATATTGAAGATTTTTTTTCTACATTTATTGCAAGTCAGTGATATGAAATGATATTCAGATTAGGGAAACAAAAAGCAAAGTCCTGCAGGTATGGAAAGACGTGGTGAGTAGCCTAAAATAAATGATGACACTAAATGTTTCCATTGGATCAATGTTCTTGTACACAAAAACACAGGACCTTATGGAAGTCGTATTGATGTCATAAATATGGATTTTAAAGCAGTCAGGCTGAAGAAGAGAAGAACAACAACAAAAAAAGAAGACGAATATGACTTTTATTAAGAATGGACAATTATTACAAAGAAACTTCTTGTATGAGTGAGCTGGAGGAAAAGCTCATGACACACGTTTCCTTTGTGGCCTTCATGTGATCCTGACTGATGGTAAAATGTTAAATAGAAAACAAAAAGCACTGTACAACACATTTATCATACTGAATTAATCACAAACTTCATCTGAGAGTGTATAAAAATAGTGCGGTGAACAGTTGAGTTACTGTGTTTACCATACTGAGACCTCAGAAAATCAATCACTGATAAATAGCCTGGTATAAAAGCAGCTGTTCGCTGCTGCTGTGTTCTTTGTCTTATTTTACAGAGAATTCAACTAAATGAAATGAAGTGTCTTTTATTTTCTCCACAAAGATGCATGGTGATTGTATGATGGTTACGCGGATGATTTTACAGCTTGTTCAAGACCCTTTTGTGTCACTTTTTGACTATCAAGTTACACCTTTTTAGTCACTTTTCGATGTGAAGGGTCCTCAGTTGTTTGGCTTAATGTAATGGTTTGCATGCATATATTTATTATAGAATTTTTTACTTTTATTTGAGCACCAAACCCTACCCCTACCCTTAACCTACCCACCTCTGAACAATATTAACACACACACACAGGCAAATGCAGTCACAGGTATTTATTGCACAAACTATTCAAAAACAAGCTGTATAAATACATTACAAACAAGTCGTGTCACATTCCAAGTCTTCTGAAGCCATACAAATCTTTATGCTAAGAAGAGAATAAAACAAAAGGTTTTAATCACTAAAAATTATCCTGCTCCGTTCACACGCTGTCATCTCATTCAGAAAACATGTGAGATGCACTACACTAGCCTGCCCCGGCTGGCGAGAGGGGTAGTCTCAGCCTCAGACGTCACGGCCACAGAATTGTGTTCAGTTCTCGAGAATTGACCTTTCGCAAAACCCCGCCCATAAACGGCCATTGTCCAATCACACATCGCAGCAACGGTTACTAAGTAAGCAAGGTCCGTCAAGCTGCGGGCCTCTGGCAAGCAAGATGGTGAAGGGATGTGCCTATGGCACATGGAAGTCCGACAGTAGGTACCCCAAAAGTTTGGCTGGAGGAGTTTTTTTCCCTTCCCAAAGCCATAGA
The DNA here is from genome assembly GCA_032275025.1 of Enteromius treurensis. Classification (NCBI taxonomy): domain Eukaryota; kingdom Metazoa; phylum Chordata; class Actinopteri; order Cypriniformes; family Cyprinidae; genus Enteromius; species Enteromius treurensis. The sequence continues at coordinate 3,812,328 of JAUCMU010000042.1, read as the reverse complement.
CACAATATGAGCGGTGCTTACAGTGGATTAAGCAGTGCGGAAGGCCCCACTCCCAGCTAAATGTCAAGAAAATAAACAAGCATACTTACGTCTGCTCGGAGGTAAGGCAAGTCTAGTCTAACGCCATAGCGATAGCTAGCTAGTAAGACTATGAGCAAGACGTTCATATTTACAAA
>JAUCMU010000042.1:3781901-3803018 GCA_032275025.1 Enteromius treurensis | reverse complement strand
GGCCTCCCAATAATCCCCATCCACTGATTGGCTGTATCTCTCTCTCCTCTCCACCTGTAGCTGGTGTGTGGTGAGCGTGGATGCTGCACACTGGTGGTGGTTGAGGAGAGACCCTCCCCACATGATTGTAAAGCCCTTTGGGTGTATGGCAATACACAGTAAAGCGCTATATAAATGAGTCATTCATTCATTCAAATGAATGAGATTGTTTAGGCCTAAAGTTACCCAAAACTTAAAGGCAGATTCGTTTACAAACGTAACATCACTATTTTGGAAATGAATTTACATAAATTCAACAAATAACGTTACCCTTTATTATCTTTAGCATGTCAATCACTTTTAATGTACGATCTAAGGGAGTCACCTCTCTAGTTATTCAAGTAAGACGCAGTTTCAGTTATGCAAGAGCACACCGACTCCGGTAAACTGACGAAACAGCATTAGCTGCGTCTTAGATTAATTCTAATTAGACAAGGTTCTGGAATTTTTGCAGTCATTTATTTTCACTAGACATATTCAACACAACACTTTCAAAATAATCATTAGTACATTTTCCAAATGTAAATAGTGTAAATACTAATAAAAAAAAAACTTGATGGCCATCATTTAAGGGTCAAGGTACTTTGTGAGTACTCTCCTCACTCTCTTTCCCTCTACTTCATTACAGTCTGTGAGGTAGTTGTTGCATTGTGTAGGAGGCTGTAAGTCTTTATCACCTTGCATCGTTCCCAACACAGTGTGTTCAGCCACAGTCTCCTTACAGTTTTCACAAAAATTGTGGAGAACAAAGCAAGCGTAAATGACAAAGGGCAGGTCCTGTAGGTTGATGTCCATAGGCCATTTCAGTGCAGCAAATCTGGCTTTGAGATGACCAAAAGCACACTCAATGACCATCCGTGCCCTACACAAACTTAAGTACTGTTCTTGAGGTGTGGAGCCACCGTTTGCATATTCCTTCATCAAGTAAGGCAGCAGAAGGTAGGCTGGGTCACCAAGAAGATAAATTGGTATGTCCTCTTCGTTGTCCACAATCTTTTTTTTTCAGAGGAGGGATCTGGCCAGTTTTAAAGTACAGGTTGACCTTTGAATTAGCAAAAACCGGTGCATCGTGTACACTCCCGGGCCACTTTATCACAACATCCATAAATCTGTACTTATAATCACAGACCACCTGTACATTGAGAGAATGTTTGCCTTACCTGTTGATGTAGTCCATCGAGTTGGTAGACGGCTGCTTGATTTTTATGTGTGTGCCGTCGACCGCTCCCAAACACTGGCATGCCATGAGCATGATGGAAACGCAAAACCAGATCCTCGGCCTCGGACTCCGTTAAAGGCAACTTGATGTACTTTGGACCCAAATGGACAGGGATCGCTTTACACGTTTGCCTGACAACAACAGACACAGCCTGTCGTGACATGCCGAAGGCCGTCCCTCGTCGCTCAAATAATACAGAGTTAACGCAACCCTTTTGAGTGTAGTAATTGTTCTTTGTTGTTTGCCCTTCAATATACGAACTGAGTTCCTTGCTCAGGGCGATGAGAGATGCTTTGGAGATGCGGAAATTCTCCCTCCATTCATCTTCCACAACAACGCCATTGACAAAGTTGTCCCACCAACTGCTAGTTCTACCTGGTCTTATCCAAAATTTTCTCCTGGTTGCTCTCCTGGTTTTCTTCCGCGGTCGATCTAAGAGCATGTGGCATATGGTGTTGTCCATTATCGCTTGTTGCTCAAAACAGTTGCTTAGAAGCATTAGATTTTGCTGTAATGAAGCTAGTAGGCTTAGTAGCAACACAAACACAATCATGTAGTCCGCCATTATTGTTGTTGCTGTTACGTGTGACGCAGCCGACACGTGATGTGATGACATCATCGTTTCACAAAATATACGGATTGGCTGAACACACGAAACCGCAAGGGTGTCGTTTTCAGATTTATCCACTTTGGAACCCGGTTTCAAAAAACAGTGGTTTCAGTCTCCTAAAATGCCGGATCCGTGTGGACGAAAAAATACGATAAAAAATGTATACAGCCAAACGCGTCTCTGAGTGGACAGGCCCTTAAAAAGCAGAAAAAAATATTTACAGCATGGTACAAAATATGATTTTAGTCTATATAGCTAATTTTGCAATTCATGACAACTATGAGGGAGTTTTTTTTTTTTGTGTGTAACTCTTCTGTTTAAATTGTATTAAGCCTTAAAGTTCTGCATAAGGGAGCGGTCACTTAAGTGACAGGTGGATTCACACCGCTGTTAACACCATCATGCTAGGCGGGTGTGGTTTCAGCAACCAGCTCCACCCACATTCTGCCTTTTTGTCCATTGTCTGGGCGTGACGTTCAGCTGTCTCTGCACAGTTTGATATTCAAAAACACTCTTCCGAAACCTACAGGTAACGTCACTGTTACTGCATCCATATTTTTTTTTACAGTATACAGGTCTGGAAAAACAGGTCCATTGATCACTAGACCATGGTTACTAGTTACTAGCTCCCTTGAGCTTCATATCTATCATAAGTTCCACTGGTGTTTTTCCATTGGTTTCTTGTTGGGCTGTGTTCATGGCAAAGTAAAACTCACTAATACTCAATAATCCGATCTTGATAATGATGTCCAACAGGGCCGTGCAGAGACGTTTAAAGGGGCGGGTGCCCAAAGTAAAAAAAGGGGCAGATAGTAGTGATGTGTCGTTAGCGCTCATCTGCTGGAAGGGGGGCGAGGCTTTATTTGGGAACACCATGCGGCTAATCATATGGGAGAACCCACTAGAATTGTACATTATATAAAAGAAGGAAAGAGTGCGCATGCTTTAAAGGAACCATATGTAAGAAATGTATAGTAATAATCAATACCTAGTTCAAGGTTAAGAGCCGGCTCTTTTAAGGGAGCCTGTCATGCAGCCCCAGGCTACTGATCCTCAATCAGTTAATTCCAACCGCTCTCTGTCACCGGAGTATTGATTGGCTTCCCCTGAACTCAATTACAGACTCAGCTCTTAAGCCTCACACTCTCTCGCCTCTTTGTCTGAGCTCGAGGTAACTACCTCTTCGCGCTGTCTCTCTCAAGCCTTTGCCCGAGTCATATCGCTGCCCAGAAGTCACGGATCATAGATCTTTCGCCTTAGTCACAAGGATTTCCTGCACCGAGCACTAGAACTTTTACCAATATCAGGTTGGGAACCCTTCTCAGGCTACGTAACCTATCTACCAGGGCTGGATAGATTTAAACTTGTTTTGAACTATTATGCTGCATGTTCTCTGAAATGTGACGAGATCGCTTATTTGAGTTGATGCTATCCAGCATTTTGATGTTATCCTATGTTTTAGTTTATTCTCCATCAAGACATATTGTTTAAAGCCCTGAGGATATCTTTGTTAATAAATATACTGGTCTGAGATCATTTACCTGTCTTGTTCTTGTCTTGAGCATTACAGAGCCGAGCCAAAAGAGCCAAACCTTTGAAAAGAGTCAAACTTCCCATCACCAGCAGATAGCAGGCTGAATGACAGCATCTCACATTCATAACGAATTTATTATAAAATGCTTCACTAACGTTGGGCAATATTAACAAGTCACTCCCTTACACGTCTCTCTTCATGATGGGAACAGTTACACTTTTATATAAAATGGCTGCAAATGAACCAAATCCACCCAAACTAAATTGAACATAAACACACATAATCAGGGCCAGAGTGGGACTCCTTTTCAGCCCTGGAGTTCCAAGTCTTAGACCGGCCTACTTTAGTTCATGACTGACTATTAAAATAATGTCATTTCCAATTCAGTGCAAATACAGTAGCCTAAGTGTTGCTTCACAGTGAAGATTTATTTGAACTGTTAACACAATGTAATGTTTAACAGTATTAGAATCTATTTTCTTTATTTTATCCAAGCCTTGACATGAAAAAAAAATCGAATAAATACAAATATACATTAAGCTATATGTATAAAACTTTATATAAAAAACATACTTTTTTAACCACAGTGTTACTTTCTAATGATGGCTTCATCTTTTTTTCCTCTGCATAAGTGCAGCTTCAAGGAAACATGACCAACCCTAAAACATTCATAAACGCCTGAAGGATCAGTCAACATCAGATAGCACACGTACGCCTGCAAGATGTCTGTTAAAGATCTCTTGATCTGGAAAGCATCTGCTGTCTACAAACGTCTGGCAGACGTCTTACAGATGTCAGTTTTTCATACATTCTAAATCATAAACATCTTAAAGACATCTAATAGACATCTATTTCACGTCTAAAAGGAGACGTCCAATAGACGTATTGCAGATGGACAAACAACCTACAGTAAATAATACATCTTGTAGATGTAAATGCAGACGTCAAACAGACGTCTCCTAGATGTACGTGTACTATCAGGGTATGTTGTAAATAAATGCATTTTTGCAAAAATGCAGTGACCAGAAACAGTTTGGTTTCCGGCGTTCTCTCAAATAACTTCATTTGTGTTCTACAGAAAATCATATGTTTAGAACGACTGGAGGATGAGTAAATGATGCCCGTGTTTCCATTTCTGTGTGAACTGTCCCTTAAGCTGTTATATGGATAAAGCCTTATTTCCCCTTTCCATTGAGTTATTATTTTTGTCCTGTCTGCAGGATTCTTGCCACTGCCGGTTCTCATATGAATATCCCTGTGGATCTGAGGACCCTGAGAGCTGTGCGTGTGCTCAGACCCCTCAAACTAGTCTCCGGTATCCCTAGTAAGTATCTCATCCCATTATGTATCCACCAGATTACACTCTTAAAAATAAAGGTGCTTTACGATGAACCTTTTTGTCTAAATGGTACCTTTAACATCTAAAGAATCTTTCTGTTTCTTTGTGGCAAAAGAAGGTTCTTCAGCTTATAAAAAGATAAGAAAGAGATGATTCTTCACAGAACCTTTGACTGAATGCTACTTTGTGGATCCAAAAATGGTTCTTCTATCACTGCCTTTATTTTAAAGAGTGCATCAATAGGTCATCTCATCACATATAACATGCAGTCTTTAATATCTACAGTATTGGCCGGAGGTTCTCGCACTAATCCAGATGTATTCCTCCAGGTTTACAGATAGTTCTGAAGTCCATTATTAAAGCCATGGTGCCGCTGCTGCAGATCGGCCTTCTGCTGTTTTTCGCCATCCTGATGTTCGCTATCATCGGTCTGGAGTTTTACAGTGGAAAATTACACCACACTTGCCTGCCCTCTCCAGATATACTCGGTACAGAAAGTCTTTTCGGCTTTAACTGGAGTGAAAGAGGAATGCTGTGGTATCCTGGAGCTGCCATGCCATGTGCAATGTGAATCTGCCATCTTTGATCCTCGGTGCTCAGTTCTGCTGCCAAGTTTTTTAAGCTGATCACGTGAGCCAAAATGCCATGTGATATTACTATAATTGCCCTCAGTGGAGAAAGATGGCAGCATGCACATCATTTACACTGTGACTGAGGTGAAATCTGGGCTGTCTCTCAACCTGAAGGCTGCATCGAAGTCTGTCTCTGGTTGAAGGATCCTGGATGGCAGCCTTTATTTTGTGCCCTTCATTCAGCATATTTTGATCGTTCATCAAGTGTGTCCTCCAATCACCCACAGTCCTTAGCACATAATTATGAGAAAGAATTACAGAAAATGAGTCGGCACTGAGCTCGTCCAATTTGGTTTTGAAATGCAAGACAAAAAGGCGTATGTTTGCCTTTTGTTTTTTGGTAACTTAATCACATAAACCACTGTAAGACCACAAACGCTTGATATTCACTGTACTGCATTGTACTGTAATTCTCACAAATTCTCTTTTAAAGTATTTTCACGCTGTGACTGAGGGGGCAGAAACATTTATGATGTTTTTTTCTTGGCTACACAAATATTAAGGGAGCATTGCTGCGTCATATGTACGTGAAAATTGCATATTATATGAGCCTCAAAAAATTTCATGTTATATATGTACTCCAAAATCCATTTTTTGCATATCAATATTCAATCATTTATGTTCAATCATTTTATTTATTTTCTATGAATGTTCTCTTAACGTTATTGAAAGAATGCACTTCACCAAGGTTCTGAGAACCCTCCCTGTTAGCGGATATTCTAGCGTTTAATGCTGGTTAAGACCCTAGAACGAATGTACAATTAATGACACAGCTTAACCCAGATGCAGTCTTAGAATCTAGATAAGGTCTGTCATAGAAGACACTGCCCCTTCAGACGTGGAGGATCAATAACCCAAATACCTGCGTCTAAATACATTTCTGCAGCACTCTTGTTTCATACCTTGATGCACGTTTCGTGGCTGTTTTGAAATGAAATGTCCAGCTAAAATTTGGGCTCAGTACATAACCCTGGCCTGTTTTTGTTGCTTTGATAGGCACGTTTTGCTTAGTTTGAATTACATTGCTTCAGGCGTGTATTGTGCTGGTTCATAATTCAAACATCCGACGAGTAATGCTAAAAGTTAATGCTGTATCGTGTTGGAATTAAACATTCCCCAGAAATAATATATACGCAAAAATAAGGCTTTGATATTCGAAACTGTAGACCTGTGAATCACATTTTGTGTAAAAAAGGAATAAATAATGTTGGAGTTTTACTGCCTCTAGTTTTTACTGCCAAAGTGTTTTGAGTTTCACAGAAATGTAGTATAGAGGCATGCATTTCCAGTGAGCCTAGGTTGCAACTAACTAATGATTTTAAACTTAACTGTAAGGCAAACAAAGCAAGCAAATATGATGCTGTTTATCAAAATGATGGCATTTTTACAATCCTTTCAATATTTGTTATATTGGTATAGTCGCTGAATACATCGTGGGGTATTGCTGTTCTTTCAGAAAATGAGACTGTGGACTCTTCTGAGGTGGACTTTGCGTGTGGAGTGAGGAAGTGTCCTGAGAAGTACACTTGCTGTGGCAGCTGGATTGGGCCCAATGACGGCATCACTCAGTTTGACAACATCCTCTTTGCAGTGCTAACAGTGTTTCAGTGCATCACTATGGAGGGATGGACCGCTGTCCTGTACAACGTGAGTTCAGCAGGAACAAACTAGTTTTTCCATATTCCACTATGTTCCTCCCTCAACTTAGACGAGTTGATGCATATCCCTCTCATCTCTGTGCGTGCACTTAATAGCCACCATTCCTTAGGTTCCAACATACTTCACGTACTCTACGTGAGTAAAAACACTGTAACTACTGTAAGAAGCTATTATTACTATAATTAAAAAACCTGTACTACACTATACACTAATGAACGAACACTATATAGACTGTATGTAACATCGCAAAATGATTGTTTTCTACTAAAGCTTTACTTTATGCGTTGATTGCTGTTGTTTCTTCACAGACTAATGATGCTTTGGGGCCCACGTGGAATTGGATTTATTTTATTCCTCTCATTATTATCGGCTCGTTTTTTGTGCTCAACCTTGTTTTGGGTGTCCTTTCTGGGTAAGAATTTCACAAATATTTTATACAGTTTGAGACTCTCATTATTGATGCTCATGCTGTTCCTGTTTAATAAGTTCAATGCACTGTAGAAATGAGTATCTTCCTCAAACTAATATCTAAACATCTATTGAAAGTGAACAAAATAAAGTGAGTTTATCTGTCAGGAATCAGGAAAGCTTCCGTCCATTGTTCGATCTCTACACGTGGGCAGAGTGAAACGCCCCTCTCCGCTGATTGGTCAGCCAAGTATTCTGATTTGACCTCGAGATTTGCTTTGACCACTTGTTACAGTGACACTAGTTCTAGTTTCTGCCAAGAATGCAAATACATTTGGGACTCACATGATATTTTATTTAGAATACAGAGACACATATTTAATCGCATTTCCACGCTTCGCTACACAACAAACTTTACACCAAAAGTGTGCACATCATATATTCACACGTTTACCTTATATTTCTTTAAATGTGATATAGAACCATAATAACACCATCATTTCTTAATGACTCGCAGAAAGAGATTCCCTGCCAATCCGTCAGTATTGCGCGATCATAATTCTGTCTCACAATACATTTATGCGTCAGTTTATTTACAATATCTTCATTAGGCCACAACAGAGGGAGTTTTGAGCAATAAAAAATGTTGTGTACTAATGTTATGGCCGTCACTCTGAAATCTCATGCGCTGAATTTCTGTACAACTCTGCATTATATTGAGGCGTTCAATATATATCTCAAATCATCACTACTTGCCTAAAATAAAATCTAGATATAAAACAGTTCAATACATTAAAATCACAATGTTAGTTTAAATGTTTAATCTACAAAAATGTGCGCTGACGCATTTACAACAGAAGCTGAAGCGCGCTCCGAAGGACACCGAGCGTCATCATATTATTAGGATTATTATCAGTTCTTTCAGTAGAAACGACATAATTAAATAACTTAATTTCTGTTTCTATTTTGCGTGCAAAAGACTAATAAAATCATAATTAATGCATGGCTCGTTCAGTCGTAAAGAAATATTGGACATGGGAGGGGCCTGTAATTAATTTGGTGCTGAAATATCAGGTCAGTCTGAGCTCTCGTGATACACACACACACATATTAAATGGCCACACAGACTTTAATAGGTGGTTATGATAAATCAGGTGCTAAAGATGTAACCTAGTATTTGTGAGTGCAGGTGCAAAGTAAATTAATATTTATGAGATAAACTAATATTTCACACATAGGTTAAATTATTATACACAAAAGAAAGCTCTGTCTATAGGCTCTGCCTCGGTACGGTTTGTGTCAAACCATTCGTTAGTATGGCTGTTTGATGAAGAGAAAGATATCAAATGTTGAGGTGGAGGACTCTTATTATGTGTTAATGTTTGGCTGACCAATCAGAGATCGAACATTGAAGTCGTTTATTCGTTTTCTGTCCCTGAATGAAAAAACGACAAATGGAGCCGAATTCTTGTTTTTTCGTTTTGTTGTCCTTTTCCATTTTTTAGTTTGAAAACGGATATAGAATAAACTTGGTAAGATACCCTGATTGTCAGGTGGGCATGAAAACTTTCCAGATTTCCAGAACTTTAATTAAAACTTTCCACTTTGAATTGAGATGATTTTTCTGAGCCCATTGGCAGATATTTGTTCAGAATACTATTGTTCTATAATATTCTATTGTTTAGAAACGTACTGCACTCTGGTTAATCGATTTATTTATTTAATGTTTGTGAAGTCAATAAAAAAGTAGATCTGTTCAAAGTAGCGCTATTATAGTTGACTAAAATTAAAACCATAAAAAAATTTTTTACATTTTCTTTAATTGATCTTTTTCAAATTTAAATATATTTATTTGGTGATTTCCAAATCTTGAAGTTTCCAGGCTCATTGTTACTGCAAGGAAAAGCATGTGCAGATTTTTCAACCGATCTTTAATCTTACGTTCATCCAATAATTTGAAGGTTTGGTTTGTAAAAACGCATGCTTATTTTGAAGAATTGGCTGAATGAGAGAATTACTGGCTGGTGGTGGGTGGGCTGAAAGCTCAGTCTCTGGATGACTGCTTCACTGGGGATTGATTACTGTAGCGGCTCTTGCCTCCGCAGCGTTTCTCGCTTGATCACGCCTTACAGGCTGGAAAAGGTCAAAACCTGAAAAGCACTTAAATGACGTCCATTCTATTGATCGTTTATTCGCATTATTATTATGTGAATGTGTGTCATTTCCTACATCTTTCTGTAGGGAGTTTGCTAAAGAGAGAGAGAGGGTGGAGAACAGACGTGCCTTCATGAAGCTCAGACGCCAGCAACAGGTGGAGCGCGAACTCAATGGCTACCGGGCCTGGATAGACCGAGCAGGTACTCACAATCATGACTCGTTTCAATGAGTCAACGCTTTCTTTTGAGAGACAATAACTTTATACACAGTGCACTTTCAGACTGAAACCTTTTCAGGGTGTTTTCTTTAACTTAGAGCTGTATTACAAAAATCCATAATAGGAGCAGTTTAATCTAAAGTATTACTGGTCCACATTGGTTTACTAGTCTTTAGTCATCATGCTGATCAGTCTTGTTTTTAGCCTGCAGTGTGTGTGTTTATTTATTTGTCAGATGTTGATAAACAAGCCTGTAGTTCCTAGTATTGAATGATTGTATAATCCATAATAGGGCTTCTTCCAATTCAAAAGGTGTTCTGGTCTAGATTAGATTAAGGGCTGTTCACAAGACAAAACAGCTCTAAACAAATATGTGGGTTGATTTGAGATGTGAGAGACAACAGAAGATTGACTTTTTCTCTGGAGGATGTGTTATTACGGATCATTACGGACTTTTTTTTTTTTTTACAAACATACAGCTTTTGGCTTCTCAAGACATTAACTGATGGACTGGAGTGGTGTGGATTACTTGTGATGTTTTTATCTGCTGTTTGGACTCTCATTCTGACGACACCCATTCACTGCATTTATAGCGGAGACATTGATCCTACATTTTTCCAATTCTGATTAAAAAAAACTTACCTGCATCTTGGATGTACTGGGAGTAAGAGCATTTGCAGAAAATTTTCAGTTTTGGGTGTACTGTTCCTTTAAATAATTTGTTTCATTGAAATACCTTGAAAAATCCAGAAGGGTTTCACTGGTCAGTAATAAACTGACCACAAGTTTTTTGACAAGTGGTCAAAGTGCTCTTGAGAGAAGAGCATTTTTTTTTGTCCATTTATGCGGTAATATTTGCTGACGTAACGCTTTACATGTGACGGGAGCTAGCAGAAACACACAAATCTGCTTGATTTTGCCGAATGCTCAAACTTACACTGCTGCTATGCCAAAGTATCTACAGTCCACTGCTGTGGTATTAGCTGCTTGTTTTAAAATGCAAAATTGTTTGTGATCTTTAGCTTTTTTAGATCGTTTTTTTGGCTCAGTAATTTCAGCCAGGCTAGCGAAGTTTCACTGTCTTTACCCGGGTTCAGTGACAGACTGTGCTCTGATTGTGTACTACACCTACACTACTCTTTTCACATTTCACCCTGCCACCCACCACCTGAACACAACATTCAGGTGAACACGAGTGTGTGAAGCTGCTCATTCTCCCACGCAATGAAGGGTCAACGGAAAGGTGACACTGACTCACTGACTGGAGTGTTTGTATATGTGCCTGTCTGTGCTCAGAATAGTTGATGCTTCTACAGTACAGCAGATCACTTTTAAGAGATCTACAAATGGTCATTTTTTCACAAACTAAAGTGAATAAACCAATAATTGATTTAATTAATGCTGAGTTAATTATATTACTTCGTTGTCAATATATTATATAATCTCTCTCTCTCTCTCTCTCTCTCTCTCTCTCTCTCTCTTTCTCTCTCAAAGAGGAAGTAATGCTTGCAGAAGAAAACAAGAATTCTGGGAGATCAGCGTTAGATGGTATGAATTTCATTTTGATGCGGATAAATGTTGCTAAAATGACTTTTACGTGATGTGTTTTGGAATATCAGATTTAAGAACTGCTGCCGATTATATTTGCATTTAATAATCATTTATAACCTGGAAAAAAGTTAAAAAGAGCACAAAATAATATTATTTTAGGCTGAGCCTATAAACATAGATTACCTATATTTGAAGAAAATAATTTAGAAAATGTGTAAATTGTTTTAAATACCCACATAACAAGTTAAGGTTCTAAAAATGTTGTGCAAATGTTTCTAAAATGTTAAAATGTCCAGTTTTCTTGTGATAATAACATTATTTTAAGGTTTCTTACAACATTCTACTACGATAATTTACCCAAAATATAGCACAGTTTAAACAAGTGTTCTTGTCACGATTGTAACATCATTTAACGGTTACAAAAATGTTCATTAGGTATAAATAACATCACATGGCACTGAATGCTGATCTCAGAAAATCTTCTTTAAGCACTATAAGAATATCAGTGAAGTTTTAAGAACGTTCTATAAACATTAATATAGGAATGTTTTGCTTGAACAATTATATAGCTTTTAAAAACGTTAGTGAAAGTTATGAGAATGCTCCTTGGAGCATTCAACAAGCTACAACAAATATGTCCTGGCAGCAACAGTATATTTGTATATTCTTCTAACTACTAAACCTTTATAATATAAATTTACATTTTTAGTTTTGAAACGGGCCACCAGCAAGAAAAATGCAAGGCGTCGAGGACCAGGGGAGGAGAAATATTCGGAAGTCTCTACAGTTGGTGAATAAAACATAAATGCTACCTCTTTGTTTTCATCCACATTAAGACGTGACATATTTCACACTGTGTGATCTTTCTCATGTTTGAGATAAATTCAAAATGTGTCATCTTAACAATTTGTCTGAAAGGAAGGAAGCAACCACTGTCAACACACATTCCATGAATTCATCTCCAGGCTTTTGAAATAACTCCGCTGACAAACAAAGAATATTTTCCTAATGACATTCTGTGAGACCATGGATATCTCTAATATTTTTTGGGGGGGGGTGTCAGGTGGCCCCCGCCCGAGGGTTGGTATACGGACCGCGAGACGAGGGCCCGCTGCTTACTTGCGGCGCAAGGAGCGCATGTTGCGGATATCTATTCGGCGCATGGTTAAAACCGACAGCTTCTATTGGATAGTCCTCAGTCTGGTGGCCCTCAACACCATCTGTGTTTCCATCGTTCATCACAACCAACCGGAATGGCTCACTATTATTCAGTGTAAGTATCTCATTTACCTTAATACTACTACTGTACTAATATCAATCATCTTTATAAAAATTCATAAATGGTATGAATTTAATTTATTGGCATTAACTTTTAACAAGTTTTGCTCATTTTATCATTCATAATAATTTCAGTTGTAGATGAGGTTTTAGGGTTTTGTTGATCAGATATCTTAAGTTGCATTTGTTTCAGATTTGCATCAGGTTAATGAAGAAAAATGTTAATAACAATATTGCATTCAAATAATGCATAAACGTAAGTTAAAAGCATGCATGGACACAGGGGCCACTCCTAAACTAAACAGACATGCAAATTTTGTCCCTATTAATATTATGACCTCCAGAATAGAGCTGTGTGTCATCAGTATAGCAACGATCGGAAAAAAACATGTTGCCTGTATAATGGGTTCCAGTGATGCAGTGCAGATAGAGAAGAGGAGGGGTCCAAGAACGGATCCCTGAGGAACACCAGTGACCGGCTGATTTGACCGGAGTATCTGAGGATTTACAGTGTCATAAGCAGCAGATTCATGTAGTAGAATGAGCACTAATGATTCGACTCTCACCTTCCATTGTATGTCTTTATTCCTACTTCTGATATCTATGACCAAGTCTACATCAACATATGAGAACATTGTTAAGAGCATTTCTCCATCCTCACTCTGACCTCTCTTCTGCACATCATATTCACAATTAACAGTTGTGCAGAGGATGTTATTGGCCCACTGTAACCATATTACTCAACTGAAAACTATGGATAACTGCCCAGATCTGGAGATAAAACAAAATAATACATTGAAATATATTGAAATATCACACAAAGTGAGCAAGACCGTAATCCATACAACCCCGGCCAACTGTCACACATGGGTTGAGTTGATACTTCACGTCAATTGATTCATTAATATAGGATTTATGAATTACCATCATGTTCACTTTGAGCTGTTTTTGTTAGCATTGAGCATCCCATACACTTGCAGCAAATGGACTCACAGAGATGGATTATTTTTCACCTGAAGAAGGAAAATCATATACAGCATGTCTGATAATTTCCATTTTTAGGTGTAACAGAAAAGACCTCTTCCAGAACACCTTCATTTTGGTAAAAAAGGACCAACATTGACTGCACTTCCTCAAGAGATTTAGAAAGGCTGAGATGAGCACACTCATCCTCACAAACCTCTACAGATGTGTCATGGGAAGAACCTGTTCGACAGTTTGATAGCTGTGAACCAAAAGACATTACAGCCGATGTCACAGACTGCACAACGCAAGTCTAAGACATTCAGTCTGCGCCCAAAGAAACTACACATAAAGGACAGCATCCGCACCTGATTTGTGCCCTTTACAACCATCAGGAGAAGACAGCAAGCCTAAGGAACGTTTTTTTTTCCCTGGGCTTTCAAGTTCCTTAAACAGATTATCTCCCTGTTTCTCACCATTAAACACATGCCCCGTCCTACCTGAAAGAAACGATAAGAAAACCATGTTGCCTGTATAATAGGTCCCAGTGATGGAATGTATGTACAGAAGAGGAGGGGTCCAAGAACGGATCCCTGGGGAACACCAGCGACCGCTTGATTTGACAGGAGGATTTGATGATTCACAGTGTCATAAGCAGCAGATACATCTAGCGGAATAAGCGCTAATGAATTGGACTTGGCTCTTACCCTCCATTGTATGTCTTTATTCCTACTTCAGTCATCTAAGACCAAGTCTATATCAACATGTGAGAACAACATTAAGAGCATTTCTCCATCCTCACTCAACAAAGTTGTGGCAGTGTCATATCACACAGCTTTAAGACAGTGTGCAGACATTATGTGAAGGACCTTTAGCTGTGGAGCAAGGACAACAATCTGGACCAAAATATCTTGGAAACCAAAGAGAAGATTGTTTAATGTATGCCTTATGAAGAATGAGCGCTAATAATTTGGACTTGGCTCTTGCCCTCCATCCCATGTCTTTATTCCTACTTCAGTCATCTACTGTATGACCAAGTCTACATCAACATATGAGAACAATGTTAAGAGCATTTCTCCATCCTCACTCTGACCTCTCTTCTGCACTTCATATCCATGCGTATCAGCCACAAAATCAGTCATAACATCCATCAAAGTGTGCAGCAGATTGACCACTGATTACTGGGAAACACTCTTCCTCTTGACAACAGTTATGTTTGTATACAGGGAGTGCTGGAGCTGATCTAAATCATTAATTCATTCATCTCAACACGGGAAACACCTTAATACTAATCCATACTCACACATTTACAGTTTCACTCACACCTACAGGCAGTTTTAACATTTCTGAGTAATTAGAACCACATGCCTTTGGACTGTGAGGGAAACTGGAATAACTATAAGGAACCAAAGCTGACCTTTAGAAAATATATCCAACCATTCCTTTTAGCATCTTGGGACCAGATGTTCTAAACACGGCACATCAGCATGAGAGCATGAACCCATAAAAGTGAAAAGTGTAAATTACTGACAATTTGCAGATAAAAAAAGAACCAGCTCATTTCCATAATGACCAATGAAATCTTCTGAGAGCATGGGTTAAGACATGGTTTTTGGTGGTGTGATAAACAATGGTGGAAGTACCAAAATAAATTGACTGCCTCAAAACCTTAGTAACATTGCATGATTCATTTAAATACTCTCCTTCCGTAAATTTTGCATATGAAAGGGAAACTCCTACAAATGCATATGCAATAAGGTCTTCGGCGAAAAATAACTGCTGTTTCGCTGTGTGTCTTTAGTAAATCCTAACAGTCGGGTTTTTTTAACATCAAAAGTGGGTTTGCGCTGGCACAAGCTGTTAGTAAATCTGGCCCTTAGGGTTGCATTTTACCAGATGCGTTAGACTGGTATTGTTCAGTTTGCTAATCATATTCATTGTTTGAAAATAGGTCTTGTGGAGAAAATAATCAGTAGACGGCTTCAGGGTTTGTCTAATGCAAGTCAAACAGCCCATGGCAAACATAACTAGAGCGCCATCTGTTACCCAGAAAGAAAGAATAAGCGCTGTTTAGCAATAGTGTTTGCCTTTAGGATAGGGGTGTCCAATAATGCTCCTGGTGGACCAACGTCATGCAGATTTGACAGATTTTTACTTGCCTGTATACAGTAGATCTGACTAGCCCTTGATTAGTTGGTGTTTAATTAGGGTTGTAGGGTCGAACCACCTCGACCAAGGAAGACCCCAGGAACAAGATTTTCAAATGTTTTTGATTTCCAGTTTAACCTGGAAAATGAGTTTTGGCCGTGTTTGTGCTCGTTTCCAGTAGCAATTGGGCTGGTTTTGTTACGCAGACTTGGCAAACCTGTTGGACAGTGAATTGCAGGTCTCAGATCACTGCATTGTACGTAGAGCCACACTTTAAGATTTCATGTGCTTCATTCATCAAAAGGCATTTCATCAACATTAAGCAAATGACAGTGATAATAGTTATTACAATTAACATCTAGTTGTCTGAAGGTAGAAGGCTTGCAGTGGCTTTGGTTAAACTCTAATCTGCGATGCTCAATGCTCCAACTAACAGAATGACTTCAGGGCAACATTATGTTCTCCAGTGAAACTGCTGCTAATAAAATGACTACACAAACATAGGCCTGTCAGACAGAAAAATGCCCCGCTCTGCTGCTCCACATGTCAGAAACATTCTGTGTATTGGTGACGGACATTCACTTAATGGTCCCTGCAGGTCTTAGAGTTGCTGAAATTAGTCCATACGGCACAACAGGACATCCAGCACTCTGTAGCTCAAGGCAGGTGCTGTTGTCGTGAAGGCTTACTTAAGCTGTCAGTGTTCCTGCATTTTTATTTTAAAAGACAAGCAGAGACCTTTCTCTGAGTTGACACTATATGCAATTTTTATGAATAGGAATGTACCTAAGGCCAAGCACTTTATTTTAAAAATGCTAAATAATTAATTAAAAACACATATCTATTTGGATAACAAATATTTGTGGATCTGGCAACCCACACAGAACTGTCATTGATTTTAATGGGATTGTTTTAGTTTTGGTGCTCGCTGCCTGGATAAATACTACAAAAACCCAGCCTCCTGTAAGTGTTTACTTCTTCAGAAGTGTTTTACCAAATAAATGATTTTCACGTTTTTCAGACTACGCAGAGTTCGTGTTTCTTGGACTTTTTCTTGCGGAGATGTTTCTGAAAATGTACGGCCTTGGTTTCCGTCTCTACTTCCATTCATCCTTTAACTGCTTTGATTGTGGGGTAAGTGAATCTTTAAGAGTTCATGTTCAAGTGTTACTGCAGATGTTTAAGTTAAAACATGGAGGTCCTTGGAGGACAAAAAACATGAAAAATATCAATTTAATACACACCGATATAGATTTTTATAATCAGCCCTCAGTCAAATTCAGTTTGCATGTTTTGTGGAAGCATGATGTTGTGTTTTTTGCAGGTGATTGTGGGTAGTATTTTTGAAGTGGTTTGGGGATTCTTCAGGCCTGGAGAGTCTTTTGGCATCAGTGTCCTCAGAGCTTTACGTCTGCTACGCATCTTTAAGATAACAAAGTGAGTTAATAACATTCATCAAAGTATTTTCGTATGTATTCTTTTAAGGATGTTTTTGCATGATAGTCACCAACAAATGCAATTATTCACATTACAATACATCTAAAGGCATCAGCAGGCATCGCTCTTGACTAAAACACAAGTATAAAAGTATAATTGATGAGAAGCACAGTAAAATCAAGTCACGTCTCTGCTTACGTGTCAACTGTCCAAAGGCATTGTTTACCTTGAATAGCAAATGCATAATAAAAAAGGCAACATAAATGTTTCAAAATATAAACTGTTTAAATATGCCTATTTATTTGTCAGTTTGTTCAGTTTCTATTGTATTTGTCATACTATTCACATTAGTATTCACTATCCACAAAATATTCACATTATTTTTTACATTTAATTTAATTAATTTATTTTGTGCGTTCATAATTTGTTTTATTGAATTTTATTGTAGACAAATATCATGAAAAAATATATATTTAATTGTCTTAAATATGGGATAATTTCATATTATACTGGATAGTTGGCATTAAATTAATTTTCACATGTAGTTGTGTTTAAACAATAAGGATCTTGTGAGAATCTTTAACAGTATTGGTCTTTATGGTCACATGAATGGCGAAGTCAAGAAACGTGTGATAAATTGTTTATTTGGTCAGGTACTGGACATCCTTACGAAACCTGGTGGTTTCTCTCATGAGCTCCATGAAGTCCATCATCAGTCTGCTCTTCCTCCTCTTCCTGTTTATCGTAGTCTTCGCTTTGCTTGGAATGCAGCTGTTTGGTGGAAGGTGAGAACCTGAGAGAGTCATTCTTACAGTCAAACATAAAAATATAACATACACAAAAGTGAAGTCTTACAACAATTTTTTCAGCTCTACAGTTCAGAATACTTTAAAGGAAATAAACTGAATTGAAATGAAGCCATCAGACCAGCCGATCTACTCTAACTCCTCCCCACACACACACACACGGGTTACTACATGATGCAGTGTGTGTGTGTGTGTGTGTTAACTAGTTGATTACATAACTTCAGTTGAGGTTATTCAATGCATGGTGAAGAACACTTTCTACACATTAGTTTGGATAGTATACCATAAAATGCAGGGTTTTCAAACTTTTTGGAGCCAGGGAAATTAAATTAAATTAATAATACTTTACCAAATACTTTTTTTTAGTAATAGGACCCTATTTAATGCTTGTTGATTTATTTGTTTGATAATATCTGGCTTGTCAGTTGTAATTTTTCTGGAATTTATGTCTTAATACACAGTGCGGCGCAACAGTTTGGTTTAATGTGTTTATTATTGAATTTAAAATGGACATTTTTTCACAATTAAAAATAATTGTAATTATTATTGTTACTACTACTACTACTACTATTGTGAATTACATTCTGTTGTACATCATTAATATATTTCTGTCACAATTAAACCAAACTTTTATTTTGATAGGTTGTTGTGAAACATGTACAATTCATATTTTTCTTTAATTCTTTAAGTGTGGTTAAATATGCTAATACTCAACAGACACTTGTCCATATAATTTGACACTCCACATTAATTATTATTTTAAAGACTGGATTCTGTGAATCTGTTTACATATTCTGCATGACATAAATCGCAGGGCCCTATCATTATTCCTTGTACTACACTTTGAGATCACCTGCTGAGACGGATGTATATGTACATTTATAGAACAGCAAAAAATAGAGTAAACCCGGATTTCTTTCACAGAATACATTACAAGCGACCCACACTGCATACATGCAGAAATATGACACATTACACGACAATGCAAGCGGCATGCTTCTGTCACTGGAGAAGCGCACACTTTTGTTTCCCACCCACATCATTCTCTCCGCACCATTGGACCTGCCAGAAACAGACACTGATGCTGCATGACATATTGTGAGAGATTTATATAAGGTACATTCTGACCCGCTCTATACAGTAGTTGACTAGTGAAACTGCATAGCTCTAACACACGTGCGATCTGCATTAATATGGATGCTCACGAGAACAAAATAACAGGCGCACACATGACATTTTAACTAAAGCCACTGAAACACTTCTATCTCTTGCACAGGTTCATCTTTGAAGATTACACTCCTACTAATTTTGACACGTTTCCAGCTGCCATCATGACCGTCTTCCAGGTAAGACTATGCGTGCATATGCATAGTAAATACTTTTGAATGGTAAACTTATATCCACCTCATATTCAGCTTAATTATATAATTTTTTATGAGTACAAAAATGTTGAATTGCACTTAGAATTTTTTTTCTAGACAGGCTTCCAGAAAAACAAGCCAATATTAAGTATATTTTATAAAGGGCAATATTACACCATACTCATTAAAAGTGACATAAACACGCATTTAAGCTTATTAATAAGAAATATGCATTGTGCACAATTAATACTCCAAATAATGTTTAATTAACGTTTTTATCTCAGAAGGTCTCGAGTTATCTGACTATACTTAGTATGAAATAAATATATTTTAGATATATTACTCTTTACTAGGGTAGAAAGGCATTTTTTGCAGGGTGAGATTGCAAGCCTTAACTTTTATATTATTTAAACTGCTTTTTCTTTTTTTTTTTCATTGATTAATCCAACGTAGATTCTAACTGGAGAGGACTGGAATGAGGTGATGTATAATGGGATTCGTTCACAAGGAGGGGTGCAGTACGGCATGTGGTCCTCCATCTACTTCATTGTATTAACCTTGTTTGGGAACTGTATCCTTTTTAGCTATAACTACTTTTATGTGCTAAAAAAATAAACCACCAAAAAACGTATTGGTCTATGCAGATTTAATTGTGTTGTTGCACATGAAAACAGCTCTGCAAGCAAGGAAAGCCTGTAATGCTCATTCCGTTCAAATCTGCCCAAATTCTTGACGATGCTGTGAACAGACACATTGCTCAATGTATTCTTGGCTATCGCTGTGGATAATCTAGCCAATGCACAGGAACTAACTAAGGTAAGATGAATAAAGGTAGCATAGTTGTCTATTAAACATGTAAATTTAATATTTAGCAAAAACACTGATGCAATAATCTAAAAAATAACATGTTATGTATGCGTCTCATTCGCATGCCTTTAATTACTCATCAAGTGCATTAACCTTTTTAATGTAAAGTTAATATTCATGTCCTTAATTAACAGTAAGTGCATAGTGTATGCTGTTAGGTAGGTATACTGAAGAGTATTTTTGTGCGTTAGGAAGAAGAGGAGGAAGAGTTTTTCAATCAGCGTTATAAATCCAGAGAATTTGGCCTCTCAGAGTAAGTTTTTATTCTCTCGCTCTTTTTGTCTGTCATAACCTGTTCCTTTTCAGGAACTTCGACACTGCGTAAATACGCTTTGGGAAACGCCTCGGCGTTAACGCGCCTCTGAAACGGCTGTGAATCTATCCATGTAAGGGCTCCGGCGTCATAGACGGTGACGTCATGACTCCCGGAGCTATAAAGCCCAGGTGCAGCGCATTACACATCAGCTTCTTTCATTCAGCGCGCTCTCTTTCTGTGAGTCTGTCGCAGCAAACTTTGTCTCTAGTTTAAAAATTAACTATAACAAACAGAGAAAAAGTCAAGAATTTAGACAGTTTAGAAAGATGTGTGAGCTCCTGTCACCATTTTCTAACTCCTTTTGATTCGGAAACATTATATGTGTGTGGCTTGCTTGGGAGGAGCAGCACGCGGTATCCGCTCTCGAGAGAGGGGAATGCCCGTGCTGCAACGAGCTCACACTGGCTATTCTCCACTCACGAAGGGCTCTCTTTGAGGAGGGAGTCTTCGTGGGCATTCCCCGTGGGTCAGGCCCCGCTGTCGCTGAGGCGAACCGGCGTCTGTGCTCATGGGGATCACAGGTCGATCTATTGGAGGAAATGGAGACGAGCGATCCTCTATCTCCTTTCCAACCGG
>JAUCMU010000042.1:3770961-3781801 GCA_032275025.1 Enteromius treurensis | reverse complement strand
GTAATGCGCTGCACCTGGGCTTTATAGCTCCGGGAGTCATGACGTCACCGTCTATGACGCCGGAGCCCTTATATGGAGAGATTCACAGATGTTTCAGAGGCGCGTTAACGCCAAGGCCTTTCCCAAAGCGTATTTACGCAGTGTCTCGTTCTTTCAAGGAACTAAGGTTATATTCATAACCCAGAGACATTTTTCAAACTAAGGATGCAGTTTCATGCCATTAAGAAGCTGGTAAGCAGTCTAAGAAACCAACAAGAATTTGGTGTCAATTGCTGACTGTTGCAAAACTTCTTGTGCTTGAGACATGCTTTTAAGCCATTATGCCACAATGCTACTATGTAATTTTTCAGACCCATCAAACA
Organism: Enteromius treurensis; assembly: GCA_032275025.1. NCBI lineage: Eukaryota > Metazoa > Chordata > Actinopteri > Cypriniformes > Cyprinidae > Enteromius > Enteromius treurensis. Next base: position 3,781,439 of record JAUCMU010000042.1, on the reverse strand, counting down.
CATGAACAGAAATATCATATATGAATGTACCATTTGTCTGTCACGTTGATCAGTCTTGGTTCTGGTCAAATTTGATAGGAAAGAACACAGAAACACTGGAATGACTGGACCATTTTCGGTTTGCCTTTAAATCTCAGTTATCAAGAGCATAAGAATTTCATTATTTTTTTTATTATTTTTTTTTTTAATCTTTAGTTGCTAGGAAACTCAAGTGCCTACACCACGGAGGAATAGTGTGTTCATTTTATAGAAGAAAATCAATATGATATTAGAGTGATTACAAGCTTTGGCTTGGTACGGTGCGGTTTGGATTTAAAAGTACACAGAGTCACAGAGTCAGTGCTGAGCAGAGGTCTTTGAGCAGCTTGAGTGTACCTAAGAATAGTGAAGTCAGTAAACAGCTGAAATGGTTGTTTAGTGCCTTTTAGCCAGTTTCTCCACTTCTCCACACATTGGAAGAAGTTGATATTTTCTCCAGCAAGAGGGGGTTTTGCTCCAGGTATAGGAACTCCGGGTTGGTCTCCCAAGAACTAAACTTTGCCCTAGGGCCATTTTTTTTCGGTTGCCGGCCGACAGTGATGTTGCATAGCATTTCCTTCATATTGTAAAGGTTGCAAACTGCCTGGACTTCGCTGTTGGTTCATCTGTGTGTTTGCATGGCTTTTTTAAAATGCTGAGAGCTGGTGTTTTGAATGACATGCAGCACTGGTAGTTCCTATTCTCTTGGGTTAGATACTACTCTAAAATAGAAGCTCATTTAGTCCCTATAAAAGGTGTTAGCTAAAATCGTTAGCAGTTCCTGTGGTGCGAACACACCGAAAAGCAGCTATTTCCACCAATATTTATACAGTAGGAACTATGAAAACTTTCCTCCATTTCGAAAGCCCTTTTAGCTACTCTCTAAGTTCATGTGGAAAGAAAGGCATCAGAAATAACCTGATTGCATAACCTTGCTCAGAGTGGTTGGCTCCTGGTGGGATGTGAACCATTAAGTTTATTGGTTTTGGCCGATTACCCTTTGTATCTAAAATATTCCTGAATATATGTGACATGGTTAATGCCATCTTAGATTGTTTGTTTATCTTAAATGTTTGTTTGGAATTAGTTTAGGACATTTCAGTCAGATTAGCAAAACTATAACACAATAGAAAATGTAATGGATTTTTTTTGGTTACAATGGGAATTTATTAGCTTTAATGGAAAGTATAATGGTGTCTACAGGTATGTGATGGATTTTATTGGTGGGATGTTAAATCCTATTGGAAAACTGCCCAAAACACACTACAATAAGGAATTTCGTAATGTGATGGTCTCTATTGGGCTTCTACTGTTTTTTTTTAGCAGGGCACATCTGTAACACAGTACAAATAATTTGAAAACATTTTATAAGGTGATATCAAAAAAGAAAAAGGCAGGAACTGTGTAAGAAAATGGCAGGGTTTTTGCACAACAATTCAAAAAAATTTTTTAGAAAGACTAGGAAATGAGGGAAATTGGTAGTGATAAATGAAAAACAGTTCACGCTTTGCTTTGCTTTGCTGTCAAACCAAAGTGAACGTGAGTATTGTAGTCAGCCATACAGTATGTTTTCCTCTGGTGCTACTGAACATCGAAGTAGGTCTGTTAGTTGTGAACAAGTAAGAGCCACAATGGCGTCTCAGCTTGGCTTCAAATTCTCCCCAATAGTTGCAAAGGTGAGAAAGCAAAAAATAAATAAATTGCAAAACCATTGAACCTCTAATTTATGGCTCAAAATCTTTACTGTGTGCAGATACACTGACTTGCGTTCATGTCCAGAAATCAAAACTCTGCAGGATAGTGGACCCTGTCAGCCTGCTATACTGCACTGAATTGATCTCTGTTAAATGACTGACTGCACAAACTGGAATCAGTCTTTGCACTTGAAGCATTTGGTGTGTCAACACTGGTGTTTTGTAAAATGATATGTTTACAAGTTATTAGTTAATAACAGCATGGCTAATTTACTGTAACACTGTAGTCAGATTAAGGACAATCATCTTCAGTGAAGATATATTCTGATCATCTGGACTAAAACATGAAATGTTTTGAGCAATGAAGAAACACATCCAGTTGATTAGTTTATATCGTGTTATTGTACACGACAAAGTTGCTTTCATAATGGTAGCTTAAAGTTTCTTACCAATCTAGTCTCAAGTTTAATGGCATTACGAGTTGAAAAGACAATGGTACGAAAAAGGGGCACATGATAATAGACCAACAAATGAATAAAACCTGTCCTCCAACAAAACACGACTCTATAGTTTGTTTGTGCAAGTACCTTATTATGACCTATATTTACGTTTTAAAGGTAAGTCAAAATAATGACAGTGTTGTATTGCGACTGTGATTACCAATCAGAATCCGTGTTTTGTTTAAATGCAGTGTGTTTAGTTTTTACACTGATCTCACTGTGATTAAAACAGATTTTACTAATTGTAATTTGTACGAATGACCACCCGAACCCACCCCTAAACCTACACGTTACAAAAATTGGGCAAAATCATGATTTTTGGGTTTTAATTAGGTTTTTATGTTCTCTGGGTTCAAATCCATGATCTCACAATCACGTCGCGTCTTAACACGCATCTCTTTACAACCTGAGGTACACCGACCCTGAATCACATGGCCGATAAAATAGTACAAAACGTTAATATGCAAATGCTCTGTTGCCGATAGGGGCGCAATTTTAGTATACACTCGTCTACACACTGATGGGTCGTCTTTCACCGCTTTTGTACAAAAGACCCATACGGGGTATTAGTTGGAGGACAGGTTAAATGAATCAGTAGTCATTGGAACATTAACTGGGGATGTGGCATTAATGGTATTGAAGGGCTAAAGAGAACTGCGATTTTTCAATTCTGATCTTTGGCCTCCTCTGACTACAGAGTTTATCTCCAACCCTGATCCAACTCAAGTGTCTGTAACTGAAGACCTTGCATTGCTTGTTTGATTCAGGTTTGAGCCAAACTCTGTAGGACAGTGGACCGTGAGGGCCAGGTGTGTGAAACTTGACTTGTGTGCAGTCTGCCAATGTGGATTGTTTGGTATGTCTTATCTAGAAATACACTAATGGCTTATTTTCAATTAATCATTTATTTGGTTTCATGGACAACAAAAGAATACGCATAATTGTAAGTAAAACTGTCTACATATCTATTTATCTGTCATGTCTGCCATTAACATTGCTCTGTCCATCTCATTAACACTCTGAATAACCTGCTGACATTCTTTTGTGCTCTCTGATTTTCTTGCTTGCTTGTTTACTTTTATTATTCAAGAATCTTCCCCTAGTTTTCTCCCGAATTCCGTTTTGTTTAGCCTGAATCGATAGCCATTGATTTTATTCTAATTTCCTGATTTTTATCACACACCCTTGTGACTCGTGAAACTTGCATGCTGTTAACGATATCCCTTTTGTTACTGAGATGTTTTGCATCCATGCAGAAGAAGACGGAGGCCGTACTTGTACAGGAAGCGCGCCATCCACCGAGGACGGCCGAGTCCGGCAGAGGCAGAGGAGGAAGCTGTTGCGAAGCAAGTGGAAGAGCAGCCCGTCAATGCTTTTGCTGGCCGCCGTGAAAGACGCAAAAAGATTAACATGTCTGTCTGGGAGCAACGGGCCAACCAGCTGCGGAAACGCCGGCAGGTGGCCAGTCGAGAGGTGCTGTTTGGCAGTCCCGCAGAGGACCAGTTGGAGACTCCAGTAAATGATCATCACCAACAAAGCTGCATATCCCCAGAGACAAGCCCTTTACACTTACCAGAATCACCCATGTCTGTAGGGATGCCCCTGCCAGAGCCGCCCATGTCTATCACCATTCCTCTCCCTGAACCTCCGGAGTCTGAGCCCTTGCCCCTGACGGGATCAGGAGTGGAGGAGCGGCCGAGCGCCAATAACCATCATTCAAATACAGAGAGGAGGCATCGGGTGGCAAGGAAGTTTCGGGCTGCTGCCGCGGCAGGGGTGGCGGAGGGTGGGCGGCACAAACGCCACAGACACAGAGAGTCCAGAACAGACGCCAGAAATGCAGAGAATCACAAGCAATTCGGGTGCAGCGAGAAACAGGCTGAGGAGGGGGAGGATAAAATGGATGAAACACAGTCTAAAAACTTGATGCACATGTACGAAACGGAAATAAGCATGTCTGGCAAGCCAGCGGACAGTCAGGAGGAATGCCAAAGGTAAGAACACGAACGTGGGATAAATTAGATTTATTACATTTAAAATGCAATGGGATAAACGAGAAAGTATATTACCTGAAATGTTTACTTGGGTTAATGGATTAAATTGCTAACTACAATTTTTTCCATTTAATTTGGAGTCAGAAATGGATTACAATTTGCAAGTCATCTACCCAGTGCTATTAATTAGAGTAGTAGAGTATTAGTAAACTGTTATCTTAGGGTTGTGTTAGTAGAATAAGATGCCATGTATCTGCAATGTTACTTTTAGTCACTAAAATTGTGTGTTGAGGTGATGTGTCTAATGTTTAATACTCTATGCTAGTTGAAATGTAATCACAAATACAAAGTTACTTATAGGTGGCACAATGTCTAAAGATGAAGATCATAATAAAGAGTTAAATTACTGTGTGGCTGAATGGAACTGAGCTTGAGTCAGGCACAGTGCAAAACAAAGCTACGAAACATATTTTTTGTTATTTTATTCGATCAATCATTCAGAACTTTACATTTATATTGTAGGGAGTCTGTGAGTGATGTGACTGGGATTTCCCAAGCAGCTAACCTTCAGGAGCTTCAGACTGTCTGCACTGCAATGGAAGATCAAGCAGAAAGCCAGGAAACTCCGTTCCTGAGACACAAAGAAGAGTTTACTTTGGAATCCAAGTACATGTCAGGGGAGGTCTCAGACATTGAGAACAACGGCAGCTATCTGAACCAGGACGAGTATATGATAGAAACCAGCATTAAACGAGAGACATCAACCCAGCCGTTGTTGGAAATGGCACCAATGACTGGTAATTGATCCATCCATCTATTCATCAATGCATCTCCATTTATGACTGCTTCCATCTGTCAAACATCCATCCATTAGTGTATCCATCTGTCCCTCCATCAATGCATCCATCTGTCCATCCATCCATTCATCCATCAGTCTGTATGCGCATTCATTTTTGTTTTATATGGGTATTTGCTATACAAAGCACATTTTCTCTGCACTGATCTTCTGAAAAAAATACCATTTTATCAAACCAATTTATCTATAGTTCTTTAAAGGTTCTTTAGAGGGTAGTACCAACCTAAACTGTCCTTGTGGTGTCAAAGGCTTTTACATCCACTACAAACACTCCAGTCTCTTAATTAAAAACCATGCATGCATAGTAATGACATTATTCTGTATGTACTGTAGTAGCTTATTGCATGTCAAGCCACAGGACATGCCAGTCTCCAAAAACAAAATACCCTTTTGCATTCAATATTGTTTTCACTGGTAGTTTCTATAAGAACACACCAATTTCTTTAACCCAATATGTACTGTATGTGATGTATGAAGTATGGGTTAAAAATTCAATAATTGAAATAAGCTTTTTCAGCAAAGAGTGCCCGTTGTGTTTAGTTTGACTCGCATAGCAGTTTTTCAGATGAAGATGGTCAGAGTGCAGCAGTGTTGATTTGTAGTGAAGCAGTTCAGTCCTGAAGGAGGGGTGGACAGCAGCCATTGATTCTGTTTGCAGAGCGGATAATTCACTAAAGTGAGGACACATTCATTAATAGAGACACAGAACTGGGTCATCAGTGCCTGTGGCAATCTAAGCTTCTTCGGCTGTCTCAGAAAAGAAAAGAGTTTGCCTTTAAAGGATCCTGTTCCATTGCTTTAGTGGATTTCGTACTGGGTGTTGGGTAAAATCTAGGTTAACGTTCACTCTGCGAAAATCTACAGTAGAGAGCCATTTAGCCCCACAAACCCAACGCAAAAAAGATGACACTCAGTGGGCTCAGGTTTATGGCTTCCGGCCTGTAATAAAAGCAAAAACCCAATTGCATCAGATCCAAACAATCACAGGTATAACTGTGGTCATATAAATCATATGAACCTGAATTTCATGTAAGAGAGAGTGCCTAGCAACACACAGTCTAATTACACAACAGATCAGACAGAAACATATATAGAGCCCTGGCAATTCAGAAATAAAGTTTCATATATGCAGGTCAATGCATGTTCAGTGAGTACCCAAACATATGTATTTTGAGACCTGCAACACACACTTGCCAGTTATTTGCAGTCTGATATATTTACTCTGGCAATCACACTCCATTCACAGCTTCAGAGCCAAAGCAACTCTGAAATCTTGTTGCAGCATGCAAAATCATTAGAATAACAACTTATTTTGCAATTGTTATGAAAGTGTGTCTATAAAGTACTGTCAAATTCTGAGACCGAAACCAACCTAAACCCAAAAATTGCACAATCTCTTTAAATTTCATCTTACAACAAATAACCTCTAATTAATTACAAATTTAAAAAAAAAAACTATTTGTTCTGGAACCTTCTAACCTTCTCAAATAAACGTTTCTGTAACAAAATCACATCTAAAAAACACAATGAATAACAGCAATGCATTACAACGGTGTCCCTCTTTTAACAATGTTTCAGGATCTTTTCACAATGCTTTTCTAGCTTCGATTTTTCATCTTGTTTCCAGCCAAAACATCTTCTAGAAAAACATTTTCTAGGCAAGGTAACATTATAGTCTTGTTTTTAGAAAAAATAAGTCAAAATTTAGTACTTTTGCTTGAAACGAGCAAAATAATCTAGATTTCTGTTTGAAATAAGATTTTTTTGCTTACCTCGTCGGCAGATTATTTCGCTTTTTCAAAGCAAAAAGTCATTTAATTTTGACTTGTTTTTCTGAAAACAAGAAGAAAAAAAATGTATGTAGTGCAAAGGACAGTTTCCACGTGTTGTGTTAAATATTAATGCATGTTTCACTTTTTTATGCTATTTAAAAACATATATTTATTTAAAAAATGTGGTTTAATTTAGAACTACTTGACTGAAATATCATTTTGTCAACAAAGTAATATTCACTGAAATTATTGAATATAGCATGGCTATATTTACAGGATATTTTAAACAATAGCCCTTTTTGTTTTATTTAAATAATTTTACACATCTAGATACATTTGTGTGCCCAACAAGATGAAAATAAAAGTAACTTTTTTTTTCTTCAATTGCAAACCCAAACCTGAAGTTATGCATGGAAAAGCTTTTCAGATTTTGTCATGCTTGGGTGTAGTAGCAGACCTCTATCTATAGTTTTAAGTACAGAATAATATTAATTTACAACACTATTATTCTGCTAGTCATATCTAATTTCACTACTCATTTTGGCAGCAAGTTTGACTGTAGTAGTATTTACGTTTAGGATGTGAACCCTGTAAATATTTGTTTTGTTCTTTCGATTGGACTCATCACAGTCAGCTTCAAGGACGTGGAGGCCTCTCACTCAGACAAAGCTGATGATGGTAACGGCGATGATGATGATGACGATGATGATGATGATGATGACGTTGAGAACGGAGGTGAACAGTCGACTGCCCCCAAACCCGACACACCGGACAGCATGTTCATTTTCAAAAGCAAAAATCCGTAAGCTGCCGTTTTTACACAAGCTTTTGTATACCACGCGTGATAGAACAGGACAAATCTAACGTCTGCAATCATGTTCTCTGTGTAACTGCAGTATCAGGAGGATCTGCCACTATGCGGTGACCCTGCGCTACTTCGAGATGACCATTCTCTTGGTGATTGTGGCCAGCAGCATTGCATTGGCTGCCGAGGACCCTGTGTGCACCAATTCAGAGAGGAATAAAGTAAACCCTTATATTTCAGCATTTTGCATTCTTAAGGTCTCATATAATGACTAATGTGAGTATTTAGACTCCTCGTTGTTTACTGTGTTTGCAGGTTCTTCGATACTTTGATTATGTTTTCACTGGCGTTTTCACATTTGAAATGATTATAAAGGTAACTGCTTTGCTACTTCAAACATTATCTAAATAGTCGTTATTTTAAAGGTGGTGTTATGATTTATTTATTTTTACCTCATGACACAAATCAGCAAACTCCAAACATCTGGTTACTGTATAGCTTATAGTCTAGTCTGGAGTCAGAATAGTCTCAAAATAAACATACTCACAAAATAAGATCCATAAATGTATAAAAGAAAAGTTTGTTTGTTTGAATACAAGCATTAATATATTCAAAACCAATTTGACATTTCACAAATTCAAAACGTATGCACACTAAGTTTTGAATGTATTAAATCTACAAAGTCTGCATTAGCAAATCGTCACCTTTGTGAATTGCCTTGTATCTGTGTGTGTGTGTGTGTGCGCGCATATGAATTATTCTTTGAAGATATATTACTTTTATTTTGAAATACTGTTATTTTGTTCATTCACTTCTGGCTCTATAATTGAAATGATGTATATATTCCATACTCCATATTCTGTATAATTGTGCATTATGCCACTTCATGCAGATGATCGACCAGGGCCTCATTCTTCATGATGGGTCATATTTCCGTGACTTGTGGAACATTCTAGACTTTATTGTGGTGGTTGGAGCTCTAATTGCCTTTGCATTGACGTAAGTATTGCAAATATTATCCATCTTCCTTGTGTGACAAGCCAAGTTATTAAAGTCAGGTTTATCTGGCCTTTTAAGAGACATATGACAACGCCAGACAGGCTCATTGTGAAAACGTGCCTACCTGCAAAACTCCAAAACTAGCAATGCAGACGATTCACTGCAGTTTCCAGTCATATAAGAACTGTTGATGCTGTAAAATAACATCAGTGTTTGTGCTTGTTAACACAAATTTGTTCAAAATTTCTCGGTCGCACACCACCTCCAGCGCTGCGCTTGCAACACAGAGCGCTCGGGTACATCGTTTTAGCATCACTCAACAGACATCTCATTTCTGGACTGCTCATGACACGCCAATCTTTTTCAGAAAAAACTAAACATCCTTTTTTAAACACCACTCAGTTTGAAAATAAGCATAATCTACATATTTGCAGACATATTGCAACCGATATGTTTTTCCAGTGAGCCTGGGTTGATAACTTTACTGTATAATCTAATCTTACTGTGACCTGTTAATCAAACGTGTCTACAATGTGTGTATATATATATTTATATATTTATTTATTTATTTATTTGTATATAAATTTGTATATAAATGTGTTCAGTTTTTAAAAATGTAATGTAAGAAATGCAATTTATAAGAAGGAGACGGCAAACAGAGTCATGGTTTCGATTCCCAGCAAAAAGCAAAAATGAAAAAAGTGTCATTTGAATGTACTGTAAATGTGAATTGGTGTGCATCAAGGGTTTTGCCACATGAATAAATGTAAATGCAATCTGGGCTTTAATTCTGATCTACTGTACACTGGATTTGACTTTGTATAAACTCTATAGTGTGTGCAAAATATAAGACTGCATAAACCCAACTAAATATTACAGAAACATACCACTTAAGAACAAAAGCAAGTGAAAGGCAATAGGGGAGGGTGTGGAGTTAAAAATGAAGGGTTGAACGGTTGGTAATTTAACAGATATAGGTAAGTAGGTGAACTTCTATATTTGGATATTAATTGTGAGTTGAATATGGTTAATTAGTAGTTTTATTGTTAGGTCTCAGTGGATAACCAGACCTTTCTTTTCCCGGCTAAAAGTCGAGCATATGAGCGGAGGTAGTTGCTTTGCGAGGGAACCTGCAGATTGGAAGAAAGCAGGTTGTAATATCAGTTCTGCTATATTCTAGACACAGTTAATGCTGTTCTAGTCATTAATGACGGCCAGTCGGCGTTGTCAGATTGGGTCAAAGATGTTTCTGTCCAAAAGCTCTGCAAAACCCACCCAAAACATTAACTGCCAAATAAAACGATTGCATTGTATTTCCATAGCAAACACGTTTGATAAGAAGCATTTTACCTCAATAAAACTGAATAGTAACAAAATGAAATAATTAAACTCATAATCAACTTCCCAGGATAAAACACGGAAAATGCCGTAAAAGAAAATTAGCAAATACAACCCAAACAGGTAGACTATTAATAAAATATTTGAAAACGGTAGTCAACAGGTAGTATTCTATACTCTACTCCACTATAACAGACCACAACCATTTTCATTGTCAACAACCAAAATAGCCAATTCAAGTGCAGACTAATAAACCCAGTATAAGTGATCAGCTTCATCTCTCCTTTATTTTTACTGTATAGCTACCCTAGTGAAAAATAAATACACTTAAATGTATTGGAATTACATTTATTTCATGCTCAGTATACTACAAATACATATTTATATACTTAATAAAATGCCATGCAATTGTACTTTTAGTATACTAAACTGTTATAATTAAAGTCTGTTAAACTGGATCAACTAGTTTTGTACTTAGTGCACTTTAATTGTGCAGAAGTAG
>JAUCMU010000042.1:3746100-3770861 GCA_032275025.1 Enteromius treurensis | reverse complement strand
TAGGTCTCGAGTTATCTGTCAGTAAATGCGTTCATAGATTTGAACTATACTTTGTATGAAATAAATATATTTTAAATGCATTACTTTTTTACTAGGTTACACATTACATTTATGCCATTTTGGAGTAGCGATCACTTGATTGTACAAAATCTGATCCTCAATACACTTAAACCCGTCACACATGAATCCTCACTTGCGTAGATTCATGCTGAAATTACTGGATTTTGCTATGAAAATTTGCTGAAGCATTGTTAAATGTTAAAAGTAATAACTGTCCACGGTGTTTGAAGTCCAGAGAATCACACATACTAACTTTTGTAGACTATTCAGGCTAAACAGTTATAATAAGTCTTCATTTAAGACCCTCTGCTACGCTCTTAAAATGGCAGTGCCAAAGAAGAACTGCAAAGTCAAAGGTTATTTAATCTCTTTCATACCTTTTTCTAATCTGGAGAACTCACAAAGAAGCTTTTGTAAAACAGATACAGCTTTATTTTTAAGAGCGTATGTAAAAAGTGTATATCATGTGTATGACAAAGCAAAGAAAGTCTTTATTCAGTGAAAGTCAGGCAGTAGGAGAAGCAGCCGGTGGCGACTGCACTCGTGGAGGTGGTGTGTTGTGAGATTTGGCTATACATGGTATAGACGTATAAAGTGCAGTCTATGCATTTGCTTTCTTAATAGTGGGCCAAATCCTGGTCTATTTTTAAAGCATCTTGCGGGCTGATTCAGAGCAGGCTATGGGCCCGTGGGCTGGACTTTGGACGCCCCTCATTTAAGTTATATAAGTGATACTCTTGAATGCTTAATGCTCGCTAATATATTCTGAAACCGAGATGGAAGTCACGCATATATAGTTAGAATATATGGTATTGCTGGGAGGAAAATATAAAGATAATCTTAAACATACATTTAAATAGCATCAGTTGATGGTGTCCTAAATTTAATAGTCTATTTGGGAAACCCTTGAGAGAAGCCCTAAAATCATGCAGTCCAAGTCTTATTAATGTGATCTGAAAGCTGCCTGGGATTACACTAATGTACCAGAAAAGATTTTGGTCGATAACTGATTGAAATGTTATGGGTCGTTCTTGTTTGTGTTGTTAGTATTTCTATAACAGCTTTCATGAATCTACTCTGGTTCATTGTTTAATGGCTTTACACACACTTGAGATGTTCATGTCTTCTTTCTCTTCTAATGCTTCTCTGTTGTTGTTTGGATTGTGTTTCTGTGGCTGCCAGGAATTTAATGGGGTAACAGCAGATGCTTCTCATTTGTCACATTGTCTGTCCGTTTTAATATGAATTCAGTTCATCATTTATTTCTGTGTGTTTATACTGTGATGTCGGATCCATGTTTGCATTTACTAACGTAAAATGTTCACTCATTTCCTAAACTATTTCAGCCGTGCCTAGACATTCTTAGGTTGTGCATTAGGTGGCTGTCAATTTAACATTTATAGTATGATTCGTTATTTAAATATACAATCAATCATGCCTTTTTACTCATAAGTAAGTGCCATTATAAGAAATGTTCCCACCATCAGTGCAGTTCAAGCTTGAAGAGCCACTTCATGTTTTGTTCATGTGAATCATGACTATTCAAACATTATAAATATTTCTTTCATTGCATAGCCGTTGAATAATGGGTTTAAAAAATATAATGCAGCTATATTTTAATGCATGCAAGTCCTTTGATGCATGTAAAGGACTTTGTTATTAGTGTTTTTTGTGAGGCTGAAAAGACAGGCCTTGGGTTCTTCCAGCGCTAAGCATCTGATAGACAGAAAATGCTATGCTGTGGTTTATTTGCAGTAGTCAGCTTAATCATGCAAAACATTTTTTATTTAATTATTTATCCATTCGATTAATTGCGATTATTTTGCTCTAAGTTATTGACAGCTGCAGGTGGGATTTTTGCCCCCCAAAAATACATTTTCTAAAATAAAATATGTTTTGCTATTTACAGAAACAACAAAGGCAGAGACATTAAGACCATTAAGTCCTTACGGGTTCTAAGAGTTCTCCGTCCTCTCAAGACCATCAAAAGACTTCCGAAGCTCAAGGTATCTGCTCTTTCATGTTTTATATGTATATAGTGCTTTTGGTTCTGAAAACAGAATCTGAATGGACAATTCAACTCTCTGCTCACTTATATCGACTCGCTTATTTGTGAATATTGTGAATAAAGTGTTAGGATTTTTTTTTTTTACATCGTTAAGAGCATTGGAATTTTTTTTTTTTTTAAGGAAACAAAATTAATACAAAAAAAAAACGATATGTCATTCGTAAGTTCTGCTATGTCCTCGTTTGAGAACACCGGGACTCAATTTCTTAAAAGCAAAATCCATGACATGAATGAATATGTAAAAATATATGCATAGGAAAAAAATATATAGATTTTTATTTTTTTTAAACAAACTTTGTAAATGAATAGATTCTCAACTATGTTATAACAGAATGAGTCAATATACAATTTTCTGCATAATGTGTGTAAAATGGCCATAAACGGTTTTCTCATTATATACAATGTATCTATAAAATAAATCTAATTTGCATATTAATGCATGCTTGTGGCAACATTTAGTAGAAAAAGAAATGTAATAATGGCAGGATTTATTGATCGGATTTTTACTGAAATATTATTTCGCTTACATATGTATTTCATTGCATAGTTGTTATGTATCAGGTTTAAAGAGTCAGTAAAAATTTACTTATGTGTGCAAAGGACTTTTTTTGAGTCTTAAAATTAAGGCCTTGGGTTCCTCCTGTGCTAAATCCCATCCCACATTCACTATCTATCTGTCTGTTTATGCTATTGTTTTTTTCTTTCTTTCTTTTTTTGTCTGTTTATTATTCCATCTACTTTTTCTATGGCGTTGAACTAATGTACAATATACTCTGTGTGTAATGTATTTCAAACACAGAAACTCTAGTCGAGAAATATCTTATTCCAAGATTATTCCTTTGAAACCGTCTCACAAAAACACACACAATTTAATGAATGAATTAATTAATTAGGATGCTGTGCTGTCCAAATATGAGTAATCCCTCTGTGAATAATTAAAAGTAGGCTAAATATAACTTCCAGCACTTGACATTTTTCATTTTAAATCAATATGCAGTCATATACAGAGCCAGAATTATGAGAATTATCATCAGACCATTTAACTAAACCATAATTGAATTAGAGATGGGCGATCATGAGAGATCTTCGGGATCGAGAAGACAAAGAAATGAGAAGCTACCGGCCTAGTGCACTTCAGCTCCAACCCCATCTCAGGAGAAAACTTACCTGTTTTCCCAGACCGAGATTTGGTAGGAGTTAAATTGGTATAGATAGATATAGTAGGAGGAAAGTCACATGGAATTGACTTGATATCATTACTATAGCAACCAACATGTCAGAAATGACGAAAAAAACACAAACATTTGATTGGATCACTTGGAAATAAAAGTGCAGACTATTTAACGCTGTGTGCATCGTGCTCATCAGAAATAAAGGTACAAAAGCTGTCAGAGGGGCTGAACCCTTTCAGAGGGTACACTTTTGTACCTATTAAGCTCAAATATGCACACTAAGTACTAGTATGTACCTTCAAGATACCAAAATGAACACTTTAGGTACGAACATATACCTTTTAAAATGTACCACTCCAGTCTATTTAAAGAGGGGATTGATGAGGTGATTATTCCGTTTGTCTTGCAGGCTGTGTTCGATTGCGTGGTCACATCCCTGAAGAACGTCTTCAACATCCTCATCGTCTACAAGCTCTTCATGTTCATCTTTGCTGTGATTGCAGTGCAGCTCTTCAAGGGAAAGTTCTTCTACTGTACAGACGGATCGATGGGCACACAAAAAGAGTGCCAGTAAGTGCAACTGTCTGCTTTATACATATATACTGTATGTGTGGGAGGAAGTAGCGCATTACATTTACCCTATAAAGTTTTGAAAAACATTTTTAACTTTTAAGAGTATAATAAATTATTATTTTATTATGATTAAAAAAAGATGCATTGAATTAACTATGCATTTCTGAACATGTATTTATTCAATTTATTCAATGCATGCAGATGTTTTGTGTCATGGCATGAGCGATGCCAGAATCATGGGCCAATGTTTAATAATCCAAATGTAGCGATATACATTATTGTATAAAGCAAAGGTCCAACAGATGAAATGCCAGAGTTAATGCTTGTCGCTGCTGTGTTTGTTGCAAAGATACCTTATTATGCGAATAATATAATTATTTAAATAAATTAAATATGATCTATCTAAATAATAGCATGTTATTGTAAGAGAGTGAGGGTTAGAGAGGTTCAATATTTAAATTTGAAGGTAAACTCCATAAGAAGACATCAGTGCAGTTCTAGCTTGTAGAGCCATGTTTTATTAAATCATGTGAAATGCTTTGAGTATTCACACATAATAAATGTAGTAAATAAATATTCTTAAATTAAATTCATTTTTGTACTTTTTGCTCTTAATCAAGTAACTATTAATCATACTACTTTTACTTTAACTTGAGTACTTTTTGTTTGAGTGCAGTTTTTGGATACTCTGCCCACCTCTGTGTGGGATTGAGAGGACAACACTTCCCAATTAGCCTGATATATCTAGATTCACTCTACAGTGGTGAGAGGATGAGCATGGAGAGCCACTAGGCCTATTGTACCGCTGCGTTTTTATTTTATTAAGAGTTCAGGAATCCTGGTACAACTGTACATGAAAGTCTTGTTTGCTTGTCTGCCATGGTTTGAATGAAGTGAATTGTTCTGTGTTGTGTAGAGGCTACTACATTGACTATGGGAGGGACAGGAAGGAGGTGAAGAAGCGGGAGTGGAAGAGGCACGAGTTTCACTATGATAATGTCCTCTGGGCTCTTCTGACGCTCTTCACCGTGTCCACCGGAGAGGGCTGGCCACAGTACGTCCATTCATTACATACACTACACCAGACTGGTTTATATTTAATTAACATTTAAAATAAGTTTGCCTTTCTATATTCAGTAGACTTTGTTTGGTTCCTGCAATTTAAAAACGGCCTCCTTTTTCTTCATTCAGTACGTAAAGTGATTTGTTACAGTATCTTATAAGACTTTAAAGACAAATATATGTATTGCATGCATACATATTTTGAGATAAAATATACTTTACTCTTTATATACAATCGACAACTTTGAATGGATCATTTAATATTTCTTCACTGCTTTTAAATATATGATGTCATTCACAGTGCTTTGTGGGATTGTAGATTCTGTCCATGATTTAAGACGTCTTATTTCATTGCCTTGTTTTTTAATTTTTTTATTTATTTTTTGCTTCAGATCAGAGTGTGAAGTGTAGTGATTCTTCTCATGACTGCTTGGTTTGATTTATGACTTATTACTCATATTTATTTTAGTGGATTTCTCTGAGACATGCCACAGTTGTAAGTCTGGATGTCCTGTAAAGAGCACATTCAGGGCTTTTCAGAGATACCACATGATACATAATTGAGTCACCATGGGAAAAGTGAATTGGGAAAATAGTTCCTGAACCTGCGCAGTTGAAAAGTGGGCTGGCTTTAACGCACTCAATAGGAACGCCTGTATGTTTCTTTCTCGAGCATTTGGCAACGTGATGCATTTTTGGTCTGCTCCCAAGACTGTTCTAAGATCTGAGAGGGATAGAGACTTTCCTGCCATGGATAGCGTTGTCAGTGCAGGGCTATTGATGGTAGGCTCTTCTGTTGCTTTCTCAAGTATTTGTAACACATCTGCCAAGGAAATGTGTGTCAGTGGAGATTTAGCACTCAATTTTGGTTTCAGACAGGTTGTCTAATCCTCCTCGAGAGAATGGCAACGCAGAGGTGAATACTTTAGAGCATTTTTTGTTTGCTAATGGATTCAAGTTCACAAAGAGAATGCTTTTCTCCGTGCATAAGTGCCTGTTTAACACATAATGGCGAATGGAGTATAATGACCATATTTAAATTACACAGATCTCCTTGATTTTAAATAAATTAATATGTTAACAAGGTTTTAGTGCTCATTAAACTATCCAAAATCAGAGGAGTGAATGCCATCAGAATGAAGCTCTGGGCTTTGATTCCTGGAAAAATGCAGTCAAATTACCAGGCAGCCTTCTGTGGAAATGCAAATCGGATCCAGAATGCCAGAAATGTTGGCAAATGTCAGACATGAAAGAGCTGGGCTTCTCGGCGAGCACAATAGATGTCACGTTGTGAAAGCTTTTGGCAGTGTGCATGAATGAAATCACTCGACAGTTACCAGAACCTTTCCAGAAATGTTCGAAAAACCTTGAAACATACAAGAACCGCGCTACATCTTCTGCACATTAGATGTGACATGAAACAGTTATTCATGTTTTGTTTTAGTATGCCAGCGGGTTTGGTTTTTTTTTCTTTTGCAAATATTGTTATAATCCTGTGAAATTTTCGTATGAACAAGGAGTCCCACAACAGATGGTATGGCCCACGCAGAGATCTGATCTCGCCATCTTCGAGTCAGTCTGGGGTTCATCCATAGAAGAAACTTGGCACCCTCTCCAAGATGCTTGGACTGAACTACCTTAAAAAATGTGTGCGAGCAAAACCAAGAAAAAGCTAAAGAAAGGAAGAGCAAACTCCAGTTTACTTTTACACCCATCGTGTACTAAGGACTGGACTAATTAAGAAATGGAAATCTACTTTTTAATCCAACATCATGCTCATCTTAATTTAAAAGACTTAGGATGTGGGTAACAGAGAACTATAGTTGGCTACTCCAGGCAAGCTAATGCATTGTAATCAACAATGTTATTTAAATGATTTTATTCCATCATTCGATTTATGAAGGAGATTCATAGAGCTTAGAAAGATAAGCCTCCACATGAAACACTTCTTCAAGGTCACGAGAGCCGTAATGCTGCTAATTGCATCCAGTAATAAACAGCGAGCGCAGTCTGGATAACTGCACAAAGATCTCCTGAAACCTTTTCCACGGGTCCCGCTTTTCATGACAGATATTATCTTGTTACAACTATTTTCTCCAGCTTTGCTAATTATCTGCACATTCTCAAAGATGCAGCCAGCCAGCCTTGTTTTGAAGAAATACTGAAAGACTTTTGTGTCACTGTTTACTTCTGGAGTACAGTCAGCATTTCTGACCTGTTGGAAAACATCGCTGAATTGGCGAGCCACCTCTGTTTGTTATGAATGTTGTTTTTTACTGTTACTGCTGAGACTAATGTTGAGTTGGGATCCATGTGGAGAGATGTTTGTTTAACAGTTGATGCCAAGAATCAGTGGTTGAAAAGGCAAGAAAATAATGTGGACTTTCATTGATGAACTGAGTGTGGGTTGAGTCGCATGTCTGTGAAGACGCAGGGAGAGATTTAACGCTGCAGCTTTGAAATACTGTAATTAAGATGCGTTTCCATCATAAATTCAGCAATTAAAAACATTTAATGTGCATTTGTAACACTCTACTGTGCGTTACTTTGGCACTCATTTACGGAAAGACTGTTACAATTGTTACAATCTTCCTCTCTTCTGATCAACCCAATCACTCTCTACATCTGTTCTTTATTTGAAAAGTCATAAAAATACATAGAAATGTTTCTGAGAACCCAGAAATGTCCACAGGTTTGTTAAATGAGAACGTTTTTATTTCTTTGGTTGAATTCATGTATTCATTGTGCTTTCTACAGAGTTCTCCAACACTCGGTGGACGTGACTGAGGAAAACCACGGCCCAAGCAGAGGAAACCGAATGGAGATGTCCATTTTCTATGTCATTTACTTTGTGGTTTTCCCCTTCTTTTTTGTCAACATCTTTGTCGCTCTCATCATCATCACATTCCAGGAGCAGGGAGACAAAATGATGGAGGAATGCAACTTGGAGAAGAACGAGGTGAATGTGCATTTATGACAGTATACGGGATTAAACCTCAAGCTATTTCATGTTTTCCCCACATAGCTAGGTACTATTAACTGCCCTTAACATCATTTAGTGATATTAACACCATTATTATGAATAAGAGAATAAGATCTAAGCATGAAAAAGTTATAACGGTTTCTAATCAGCAGTACTAACCTGCATGTTCCTTCGCTGCTTTCTTATCTCACTCTTCTAGCGGGCATGCATTGACTTTGTTATCAGTGCAAAACCCCTAACGAGATACATGCCTCAGAACAGACAGACCCTGCAGTACCGATTGTGGCACTTTGTGGTGTCGCCATCATTCGAGTACACGGTTCTAGTCATGATTGCACTCAACACAGTAGTGCTCATGATGAAGGTATCACTTTCGATATACATTTTTCCAGCTTGGAACACATTCTGTTAATTGAAAACGTGAAACAAAAATATTGGCACCCTTGGTAAATGTGATCAAAGAGGGCTGTAAAAATGAATCTGCATTGTTAATCCTTTAGATCTTTTATTTAAAAAATTTTTTTAAAAATCTAACATTTTATTGTATAATAAGAAATTTCAAATGGGGGCAAATGCCATTATGAAATAAATGTTTTTCTCATATTCACAATTTTGAGCACTCCAGGGTGATTATGGACATGAAATGATCCAGCCGTGGCTTCCTGTTTCACAGAAATATAAACAGGAGGGAAGCGCAACTTCCCTTAATCATCCATCACAATCAGAAAAACCCAAGGATAGGACAAGAAAAAGACAACTGAGCTTCACAAATTATTAAAGTGGATTTAAGAAAATTCCCATTTCCACCATCAGGGAAATAATTAAGAATTTGCAATCAACATAAAATGTTATAAAACAGTCTCCAGGGACTCTCCAAGGACCACAGCTGGAGAATTGCAGAAAATAGGCGATAATAAACTTCAAATGGGACTGACTTCTATGATCAGCTGAAACTAAAATATGAGCTTTTATCAGTCAATACTCATTATGGGTTTGGTGAATACAGGGATAAAAAGTACTCCATGGGCTCAGCGAAATATAGTGCTGTGTTTTTGATGTTGTGGGCCAATATTTCTGCTGGAGGTCCTGGACATGATGTTTAGACACATGGTATAAAAAAAAAAAAAATCTCAAGTGACTGAGTCTCCGTAAGGAGAACGTAGGAGTTGTGGAGTGTGCAAACAAGAATCTTTTAATTATGAAACTCAGGAACATAGGATACTATGCAGAATTGAAGACATCTAGACATATACACATATATAAGGACCGACAAGGGAGACTCGGGAACACAGGATAACTATACACATGGAAATCATGGGAGAACTGAAAGCACCTGGGGAACACAGCTGGGAACAAATTAACAGAATGAACTGATCGGGGACAGGAACAACCAAATATGGGCATACACATGGGGCAAAGGCACACAAGACTGGCATTACTCCCCCCTCCCGGAAGGTGTGTCCTCGCACCTCGAAACATCCAACAGGGAGTGGAGGTGGAAGCTAGGGATGAGGACAGACACCCGGGAGGGGCCGCTGACTCCAGGAGCCCACCCCCCGGTGACGGAGAAGGTAGAGGAGGGGCCCAAGGAGGAGACCCAGAGCTGATGGGGAGGATCCGGGGGGCCAAGGCGGAGCAGATGGCGCCGGTGACTGAGGTGGAGCTGGAGGGAAGGAGGAGCCTGACAGAGCCGGAGAAGTGGAGTCCCGAGGCAGCGGATGGTCGACGACCGACCAAGGCGGAGCTGGAGTGGCGTCGGAGTCCAGTGAAGCTGGTGGACTGATGGGCCACAGTGGAGAGGAGGGAGCTAGGGGCCACAGGAAAGGATTTATTGCATAATGGCATTTACCCCCATTTAAAAATTTTATTAAACAATGAAAGGTTAGATCGTTTTAAAATAAAAGATCAAAAGGATTTACAATGCAGATTCATTTTTACAGCCTTCTTTGACCATATTTTCCAAGGGTGCCGTTATTTTTGGCCATGACTGTATGTATTTGCTCTTGGTTTTCATGATCTTCATCTTAAGCTGAAATAGCTTAAGTGAGATATTTTGAGATGCACACAGCACTAGTGATTTTCACTCGTAATGCTTTTCAGTACCACTCGGCACCAACTGCCTACGACATCGTCCTGAAGCACCTCAACACAGCGTTCACTGTGCTCTTCTCTCTGGAATGCATCTTGAAGATTTTCGCCTTCGGGTTTATGGTGAGTTTACAGTGACATCACATTGATGTTAAAAGGACAGTTCACAAAAAAAAGGAAATGCTTTTCATTTCCTGATCCTTAGGACAAAATATAGGTGACTTTTTGTTCCCAAAAACAGCACAACAGATTTTTAGCTCAGACTGTGGACTTTGGTGATTTATGAAATGCAAATCAATGGCTATGTCACTTTGAGAGGCAAAAACTGTATCTCACGAAACATATATCACCAAGAGCTATTGATTTGCATTTTATAAATCATCAAGAAGAAAAAAGTCACCTCCATCTTGGATGGCCTAAGGGCGGGTGAATAAACAGCAAATTTTCATTTTGAGTGAACTGTCCCTTTAAAAATGTATTATTTTTGAATGATACTCATTAATGTACCTGAACTGATTAACTTGTTTATTATTTTCATTATTGTCACTCCGGTCTCATCTCACAGAACTACTTCCGTGATACATGGAACATCTTTGATTTCATCACTGTGCTGGGCAGTATTACTGAAATTGTGGTAGATTTACAGGTAAAGATATTTCATGCGTAGTGGTCAGAGTTTGTGAGTCAGAAGTGTGTATCAGTGCTGGGGTTTCTGGGCCACATGTATTGTTTGTTTAGTCCCAGTAGTTAAGACCACCTAATATAAAGTGTTTTGTCTGTTTCCTTTTGCCACCCACACCCCCTCCCTTCCTTTATTTATTAATTTATTTGCTTATTTTCCAGTAAATAGATACATGTTTAAACTATTAAGTAATCTTTACTAAAAAAAGGTTTCTTGCCCCTCTCTTTGTATTCAGTCTTTGAACACCATCAATATGAGTTTCCTGAAGCTTTTCCGGGCAGCTCGACTCATTAAACTGTTGAGACAAGGCTACACAATACGGATTCTGCTCTGGACATTTGTTCAGTCCTTTAAGGTAACATCACATTTGTACTAAATAAACCGCTTTTCTTCATAATTAAAACTGTGATTTTCATGTTTGCATAGAAATTACCTTTTTTTATTTAAAATTCAGTTTTTGTCATGGAGAATATGTGTGTATATATTATTTCCCTTTCCTTTGTTTCCCTCAGTCTAAAAGTATAATGAAGGAAAGGGAAATAATAAATAAAGAAAGATTTGTACTACATTCTTTTCACTCTCTTCTTGTTTCAGGCTCTTCCATATGTTTGCCTTTTAATTGCCATGCTTTTCTTCATTTATGCCATTATTGGCATGCAAGTAAGTTTTTCACATCATTATGTAAGGCAGTTATCAAAATTATGTAATCTTTACCCATATATTATGAAGGTATTGGCTGAATACATCAGGATATGCTTGTATTGTGGCCAAATGATCAAATCTGTTTATTAATCTGCATTTATGGGCTGGTGTGTGTTCAGGTGTGTTAAAGGTTATAGACTGCCCTAACCAACTTTATTATTTTTCCCCACACATTACGTTTACATTTTTAACAAAATGCCAGAAATGCAGAAGAATCAAAATGATTTCTATTCTTGATTCTAATAATCAGTTTTTTCTTATTCTTTAGGTTTTTGGTAATATTAAATTGAATGATGAAAGCCACATTAATCAACACAACAATTTCAAGACATTCTTCGGTGCCTTGATGCTGCTCTTTAGGTAAGATCAACAAACACACAGAGAGGAAAGATTTAGTGTTGTTTACTTGCCTGCTCTATTTTCAGTAGAATTAGACCAGCGTTCTCTCTTTTGTTTGTAGTTTAATGACATGCACTGTTAACCTCTAAATAAAACTCCTGTCTCTCGTGAGAGGTGTTAGAGTGTTCGTTGACTCATTCCTGGGGGATACTGTATATTACTTCCCGTCTTGCAGAAGTGCGACGGGAGAGTCGTGGCAGGAGATCATGCTCTCGTGTCTCGAGGGGAAGGAGTGTGAACTGGACCCTTCAATACCGCCTCCTTTCACCTCTCCAGATCATGAAGGGGGCTGCGGCACGGACTTTGCCTATTTCTATTTTGTCTCATTCATCTTTTTCAGCTCGTTTTTGGTGAGACTTTATCAACGTCCTATCCCGAATTATTAAATATAGGGAGAGTGGGGTTGATTGACAAATACATACAGTTATATTTGGGGATGTCTGCAAAACTCTGAAATGATAAGAATGCAATTTGTCATTAAAAAGTATGAGAGAGATTAATACACAAACTAAACAGGACAAGATAATTAAGTAATTATATTACAGAGCCGTCGAATGCTTGAATCTGATTGGCATGCAGAAGAAATAATCCTGCTCACAATAGTGTTTTAATACCTTGAAATATATCATCTGATCGATATCTTGAGGTGTGGCAACCGTAAAATTAAAAATGTAATAAAATTCTTAAAAATAATGCATGCATTGTGACCGCATCACCACCTCGGGCGTGGATTAATTTTCTAATAATTCATCGGCCCGTCATCAATTATTCCTTACATAAGAGGGTATAGTAAGTGCTTGCTTAGGTAGTTTCTCATGTGTATCTTTCAATTGCAGATGAGTCTTTGTTTATACAACAAAAAACATCTTGGCTGAATCTCCCTTATACTTATTAAAAGTTATGTTTAAAGAGATATGTTTAAAAGACCCAAAAATGAAAATTCTGTTAATGTCTCACCCTCACACCAAACCCATAAGACCTTCAATCATCTTCAGAACACAAATGAAGATACTTCTGATGCATTCCGAGAGATTTCTGACCCTGCATTGACAGCAATGCAACTGACACAGCCAGGAAATTTTGCAGAGCTACTAAAATGCAAAAAAAAAAAATATATATATATATATATATATATATATATAATTAAATAAAGACATGATTTCTTCTTTTCAGTCCCAAAAAGTAATCCACTGATGTGACCATTTTAACGATGTCCAAACTACCTTTCTGGGCCTTTAATGTGATAGTTACATTGCTGTCTATAGAGGGTCAGAAAGCTCTCAGATTCCATCAAAAATATCTTCACTTGTGTTCAGAAGATGAATAAGGTTTTACAGGTTTGGAACGATATGAGGGTGAGTAATTCATTTTTGAGTGGACTATCCTTCTAACTATACATCACATCCAAACACAGAAAAAGAGACATTATTTTGTTGACATTACATTAATGAAATGTTTGCACTTGATCTACATCCAGAATTCTAACACTGTATTTTTCCTAAGATGCTGAATCTGTTCGTGGCTGTGATCATGGACAACTTCGAGTATTTGACCCGAGACTCATCCATTCTCGGACCTCACCATCTGGATGAGTTTGTGCGCATCTGGGGAGAATATGACCGAGCTGCATGGTAAGGGCAACAGAAATAATGCAGTTCCTACTGACCTTACTGTCATATGCGTCATACGCACTTCACTAGCACCCGCTGCTCATCCATCATGCTTCTTTTTGATTTCACTTGGTTTATTCGTTTATACAGATGCAACTCAGTTCAGTTAAATAAAAATAAGTTGACTGGTAATGTGTAAAGTTAGCTATAGTCAGAACATTGTTTTGGGGAGCATCGTAAAGTGTTAGCAAATATTAACAGACGGTCTACTAAAAATGACTGCTAGTGCACATGAAGAATACATAGAATGTATAATATGGGTTATTAAAGTGTTACCAAAACTGTGGCCTGCAGAACCCATGGAGGAGTGGGACTATCATTGTTTTTGGTAGATGTTCAGCTTTTTACAGTTGTTGTTGTTATGTCTTTCCAGACGGCATAACAATTTTTAGTTTTAATAGTTGTTTGAACCAAAACTGCACAGAACATTCGTCAGAAATGAAACGGATGTTTTCACTTCTGCTGTGGTGAAGTTGCTGAAATTTTCTGATGGCTGCCCGAACACAAACTGGCCCGGACGGTATACGGTGTTAATTAGTCTGTCCTCAAACTGCAATTAGTGCACATCAGTATGTCGACACTTAGAAAGTCAAGAATTCTTCTTGGCTAATGGAAGCAGATCTTGCCGCTATCATTGCGTTCTCCAGGGTTGGAGTTGGGGTGGAATTTAGCGTAGTGTTTAGGAGTCAGTGGATGTCTGAGCAAATAGGCGTCCCTAGTGAGTAAAGCTGAAGGCCACATCCCTCTGTTTACAGGCTTTCAAGGGAAGGATGATGTCATGTCAGATGAAAAGGAAGACAGGGCCTCGATTGTTCAAAGAAAGGTGGGTTTGTACACGCCTACTCTAACATCCTTCTGTGTGGCGTTAGGACAACGAGTGTTCATTTTAGGGCTGCAACTAATTATTTAGGACAACAAAAGCAATCAAACCAACAAAAGAGCAACTATATGTAAGTGCTGTGACAAGTATAGTATCCTTTTTTTACATTTAAAAAGAAAACAAGAAAAGAATAGAGAACGCTGATGCTAGAGAGTTATTGTTTTAATAAATAAAAATAGATTTGTAGGAACATGCAACTGGCGTATATAGGAATGGATTGCTAATAAAAAACTAAACTACAAAGTAGGAACTAACGAAATAAATAAAGATATACCAACAAGCACGTCACTCTTAGTTTATTTGAGCAGAGTGTATATACTGTGTGAATGTGATATGACCAAATGATACTCAGACCACCATAAACCATATATGCTCTAAGCTTACTACCTAAGATCAGCTGATGGTAATAAAACATGCCAAACCTAGTTTAGAATTCATTAATGCGTGTTTAGAAAGCCATCTCAGTACCTGTTTTACCTTTTAACAAGGATTACGTTAAAGTGCTTTGAGCTGTAATTTAATTTCTTTATTTATTTGCAATACAATTTTGCACTCATTAGTTTCCAGTACATGGTTGTTAGGACTTTTGTGAGTGTGTGTGTGTGTGTGTGTGTGTGTGTGTGTGTGTTAAGGTACGTTCACACCATATTGTAATTACTGTTATTATATGATAGCAACTTGTAAAAAGCCTTCACATCCTCGTAGAACCGTCCGGGTCTGAGTCCAAGGGTACGAACAGCTCCAATTAGAACATCATGTATTCCCATCCCAAAATTACAGTAATTACAATATAGTGTGATTGCACAATTAATTGTTTAGATTGTATTTGTTTAATGCTGTTATATTTCAAATAAAGAAAGCTGTTAATAGAAAAGTGGAGAACTGAATATAGGCCTGTAGAGATTTGTTGTCTCCTCTACAGGTGTGTAATGAATAAAAAAGAGTTTGCAGAGTAAGAGCTCTGAATAGGATTTATTGTCAATGGTTTGGGTTCTATGGAGATTTTTTTTCTTAAAGGCTTTAATGCAGTGATAGGGTAGGCAAATTATTTCTTTTAAAACATGCTTTTATTTTTTATTGTGTATTCAAACATGCTTTTGTAAACATGCCCCTCATATTTCACTTTCATAATTATCATAGTTTCCATGAACTCATTAAACCATCATCAGGTGGATAAAGCCAAATAATGCAAATATAATAAAGATAATGCATTTCTTGCAGCAGGCAAATGTAAGATGCTTTGCCTCGCTGCCATGTACAATTGCAAAACATTGGGAATGTAAACGGTTTCTTATTCTTTTCAAAGGAAAACCTCTGGAGAGCTACTGTCCAGCAGCAGAGTTTCACTCCAACTTTAAACAAGTACACCTGAATTAACTGAGTTAACTCAACATTACCTGAAAATCAGTGGTAGTTAGAAACAGATCTGCAGGAAAGTAACTCTCCAGGAGAACACACACAGTTGTTGTGTTTTGTTTCTAAACGAGCAGTTCTGTTGAATTATTGACTTCATTCTGGAGAAATGAATAATCACTGTTTTGTAACTTACAGTATGTTGGATTTACTGTATTTTATTTTATTAGGTTTAGAGGAAGAAAAATCCTGGAAAAAATTCTATACAGCAAAAGAGTGTGACATATTTTGATAGCATTTCTTTATAATCGGGGTATGCAAAAATAGACAAGATGAAAAGCCTAACCCCAACTCATATGAAAATCACAAAGCATTGAATGCTATTGCTTTTCTCCTCCAGTGGCCGTATTCACTACAATGCCATGTACGAGATGCTGACCCACATGTCTCCACCTCTTGGATTGGGAAAGAAGTGTCCTGCCAAAATTGCCTATAAGGTAGAAAAGTTGTATCTTGCAAACTCTTGCATTATTGTTTAATAGTGCTAGTTGCTTTAAGCTGCTAAATATATAGAGAGCAAAAAATACTAAATGTTAGCACTAAAACCTGATCATTTTTGATCACTAATTTTTGCAACTGTGCTGCTGTTGGCAGAGATTGGTGCTGATGAATATGCCTGTCGATGAGGACATGACGGTTCACTTCACTTCCACACTATTGTCTCTGATCCGCACTGCGCTGGAGATAAAAATCGCTAGAGGTCAGAATTGTAAATCTGTACTTTAAAAGTATAGTAGTTCAATGACTCACATTCATACTCTTCCTCACCTCTATATATGTGTTTTAATAAGCTCCCTATGTTGTGCATCATTACATTTTGTACATAAATTGGGAATTGGAAAGGACTTTGGCTTAGTACACATTGGGATTATTTTCTGGGAGCACCTCTGCAACATGGGTCCACAGGGGTCCTTTTGCACAGCAGGAACCATTTCGTAGCACCCGAACTAATCATGCAACTACCCATTTCTTGGGTACTGGGAAATAGCACATGCAAAATCATCCCAGTAGTAGTGCACTTTTAGTTATTGAACTAAATCTGTGCAAAAGGCCCTATAATACACATGTTGTGATTATTTAGAGAATTCCAATGGCTGTAAATTCAGGTAATGTACTTGGAGTTCAGATTATTGAAGATTAAACAGCTATGAGGCAAATGAAAGGCCTGTAATAGAGTTTGGTGAAAACTCAGTCCGGGGCTAGGCAGAGATTGTCAGCAGGCAAACCAGCAAGATAGTCCATGGAGAATGAAATAGATGAATATCCCAGAAAACAGTCCAGGTTCAGAACCAAGAGAGCAGACAGACAGGGTCACAGAGTCCAGAAGGGTGGACTAGAGTCAGTGTCTGAGTTAACAGGGCAAGACGTAAAGAAAATAAAACTAGGCTCACTGGAGAAGAGGCTGATTGTTTTTGCAGAGAGGCCAGGGATGAGACAGCATTCTTGCACATGACCACCAGGTGAAGAGGAATAAATAGGGAGAAATCACAGCACTGCATAAGTGACAGAAACACATGAGGATGCATGTTCTCCAGTTTTTCAATCTGTCAGCTGTATTTATCTCTTATTTGACTCCATATTTGTCCTTTTCAGGGGGCGAGGACCGGCTACAGTTGGACATTGAATTGCAGAAGGAGATCAGTATCATCTGGCCACACTTGTCCCAAAAGACTCTGGATCTGCTGGTACCCATCAACAAAGGTGAGACTCAACTGCAATGAAAAATATTTGCAAGGCCCCCAGACGTTGTACTCCTGCAGTACAATTCCTACAGCACGAATACAATTAGATATGCATCCAAATGTTCCAACAGACCCGGTCTACTTTCTTCAAAGAGTACTAGGATGTGAAATGGCAGATTTGTTGGCTACACATCCATGATGTGATCCAAAGGTGACTATGGAGGGCATCTGAGTATAGTGAAGGATTTTTCATGTTCGAGAAACCAGTCTGAGATGGTTTGAGCTTTGTGACATAGCCTGTTCTCCTGCTGAAGTATCCATCACAAGATCATAAAAGGATGGAGATGGTCAGCAAATCCAAGTTTGCCAAGAAATTATACCCCGCACCAATACACAACTATCATCAGCCTGAACCATTGATCCAAAACAGCTATTTTGCCAAATTCTGACCATCCCAGCAGTGTTGCAGCAAAAATTGACCAGGCCACTTTTTTTGGTCTTCTGCTGCCTTGTTGTAAGCCTTAGCTTCCTATTCTGAAAGGAGTGGCACCCAGTGTGAGCTTCTGCTGCTGTAGCCCATCTGCTTCGAGGTTTGATGTGTTGTGCATTCAGAGATGCTTCTACATAGCTCAGTTGTAACAAGTTACTGTTGCCTTCCTATCAGCTTGAACCAGTCTGGCCATTCTCCTCTGACTTCAACCAGGCATTTTCGCCCACAGAACTGCTGTTCACTGTTTATATTCTGTTTTTCAGACCATTTTCTGTAAACCCTAGAAATGTGAAAGTCCCAGTGGATCAGCAGTTTCTGAAATACTCAGACCGGCCCATCTGGCACCAACAACCGTGTCACAATCAAAGTCACTTAGGCTGCATTTACACTTGGAATTAACATGCAACCTGAATCCAGAAGTTGTCCACATGCACACCTACAGTAAA
The DNA here is from genome assembly GCA_032275025.1 of Enteromius treurensis. Lineage (NCBI taxonomy): Eukaryota > Metazoa > Chordata > Actinopteri > Cypriniformes > Cyprinidae > Enteromius > Enteromius treurensis. The sequence goes on along the minus strand of JAUCMU010000042.1, from coordinate 3,752,491 downwards.
CCTAACCTTACCCATGAGTAATCCCTAAAAGCATGTTTAATGATAGATGACTGACCACTGATTGTAAGCCTAAACTTCAGAAAAACTATAAACTGGTTCTTCAAATCTGATTGGCTAATCACAATGTTGTTCCAGGGTCAACAAAGATGTTGACCCAGAGACACGTAGACCTCAGCAAAATCAGGTTCTGCAACCCTGTGCATCTACAGGTACTCAGTAAATCCAGTTCCTTGATTAGCGGTAAATCAGCCACCTTTGATGAAGCATTAGTTAGTACACAGAGCCTCAGATCACTGGCGAGCTACGCAATATCACGTTCAGTTTCGCAGGCAATTAGTTTCAGTATTTAAAGTGATATTGCATACTGTAGCTCTACAGTACATGCTTCCCTGCAAGATGATTATGCCGTGCGATATATCGCCCAGTCCTATAAATATATATCTGTGTTTACAGAGCCCCTGAGGGGACATAGTCATAGGAAAAGTATTGTGTTCTCTGGATAGATTTTGCATTTGCTCATGAAAGTTTACATTTTTTTCCCGCCTCATAGTATTTACATCAAAAGTGTTGCAAACAAATACAAAGTTTCTTGTGCAAATACTAAAGCATTGCCATCTAATTTGTTCGGCATCACCTTATTCCTTTAGGGGCGTAAGGACTACATAACACCTTTCCATTTTAACAGTGTTACCATCATAAAATCGGCTGAATCAGTCTGTTGTACTTTCATAATGAATGTGAATATGTGTTTCTCCAGACACAGACATGACCGTCGGAAAGATCTATGCTTCTATGATGATCATGGATTACTTTAAGCAGAGCAAAGCCAAGAAGTTAAGGCAACAGATTGAGGCTCAGGTAGGCTGACTTTTCTTTTCAAATTTAGGCAAATTTGTACTCCTTATATGGTTTTTAACGTTATATTTTTTGTGTATACCATAGTATAAGGCTTTTCATATTTTCACTTTTTGCACAGAAAAGTTCCGCCCTGCCCCTGATATCTCACAGCGCTGGATCAGCTTTGTAAGTTTTGTTGTCTTCAAAATGTAAAAAAAAAAACACGTATCTGAACTGTATTACTTTAATGCATGGTTGATTTTGTGAATATATTGCACAATACATGTTCCCTATATCATAGCATAAAAATGTTACTGCTATGCACACTCCATTGTGACTAGCCTTATACAGTAGGTGTTTAAGGTTTCCCTCACATTACTGCGGTTCTGTGTTGTAGGACCAGTGGAGGGTTTGTGGCTTTAAGCCCCATATCACCACAGGAGCTGTTATTGCAACCCATGACCCACCGTACAGACAGCAGTGAAGACTATGATGCCTCTCAGGTACTCTCTTCATCTGGTTTATGGGTTAAACAACACATGAATAGGTTATCAAGAGGCTACCAATTAAAATAGAGAAAACAAATAACTTTCTTGGAATAGATCTTATGAGTCATATAGTGTTACAAATAGTAAAAAGTAAACTATAGAAGGACTGACGAGATGCTGTGCTGACTGTCTCTAATGTGATGCTGATGCGCAGGTTGATGAATCAGGGTTGAATGGCATGTGGGGGGAAGATCGCCCACCTGAACATGCATTCAGAACCAGACACAAGAGCTACAAAGCTGCAGGTTGGTTTCTGCATTTCCCTTGTAAAGTGAGAAGACACAGCACAACTCCAGAATACACAAATACACCAGCCAACGCTTGTCCAATGAGTCACCCTGCAAGAGACACGAGCTGATAAAATGCATGCTCATATACGTCAAACGCTCTAGACGACTAGGAGGAAGCTCTGAGAGTTACAGCATGTTACAAAATATGATTTAAACAATTGAACCTTTCTCTTGCATATAAGATACACCTATAGCGCATTTTTTTGCACTGCTTTGCTTAAACAGTTCTGAATTCATAAGCTTTTATGAGAATCCCAATGAGAACACATGCAGTATCATATATGAAATCTCCTTGAGTGGGATAGTTAACCTACTCTATCTATTTCACAATTCACAGTGTCCCATTCAGACCAGACACAGTACATGGAAAAGATGCGAGGACGACCAAAAGAGCAGCGTTTCTTACTTTCTCCGGATAATTTGAACTCAAAATCCCGTTCCCGCTCTCCCAGTGAGGAGCGCATACATGGGGTCACCAGACAGGTAAACAAACAGCTCAGATATCTAGTTCTTTATTCCACGTTTACTTTTCGTCAGGGACCGTAAGCCAAGATCCAGATCCAAATTAAGTCTCAAGTCACCCTGTTTTGTTTGGAACTGATCAATCTGCAGATGACGAGCTTAGACCGACTAAAAACGCAAGGGGATAGTTCACCCAAAAATGGAACTCACACCACGGTTTACTAACTCTCAGGCTATCCTAGGTGTCCTGGCTCTTCCAAACTTTATAATGGTAGGGAATGGGTGGTGAATTCTCAACTGCCATTATAAAGCTTGGAAGAGCCAGGACATGTTTAAATATGACTTGTATTTGTCTGAATAAAGAAAGTCGTAAACACATAGAATGGTTGAGGGTAAGTACATTTTTGGGGTAATTTGCATTATTGGGGGAACCATCCCTTTAGTATTCTATAAGACTAATCCTACATAGGGCAACTCTTTTTGAGTAATGTTGCTTGGGCACTTTTCAATTGAGAATGAATGGGTAACAAATTTTCAAATCTGGATACTTCAGATCAGTTGTGGGCCCTGTTGAGTTGCCCATTCAAGGCAAAATTGCTCAAAAAGTATTCAACCTAAGCTCCTACTGTATCTTAAAGAGTTCACCCAGACACAGAAAGCTGTTGCTGATGGTTAGACAGAAACACTTCAAGATGGTAGAATTTAATTTGGGGTATAATTAGATTTTTCTTATTTTTTCATAGTTTGTCATATTTCAGACTCTTTCTGTATTTTGTATTTATTATCATTTTATTATAATTTTTTTAATGGTTGTTTTATTATTGGACTTAATTAATATATATATATATATATATCTTCTGTCCCAAATGTTTGCAGGCAACTTTTTTTTTGATTGCAAGTTTTATTGTAAGATGGCTTGGACTTTGGGGACCGCTGGGGTGTGGTGGGGCTTTAGAGGGTCAGTTTATTGTGTATATTTTGAAAAAGTAATTGCTCACAATTGTGTATGACCCTTTCCATGCAAAAACAATGAAAAAAATAACCCCCCCCCCCTCACTTTCATGTAATTTTCTCTATTCATCTTGGGAACACAAATGAAGATATTGGTAATTAAGTTGGAGAGCTCTCTGACCCTGTGTACACAGCAACACAACTGTAATGTAGTTCCCTGACCCAGACACGTAGTAAGGACATGGTAAAACAGTCCATGTGACATCAGTGGCTCAACTTTTCGGTTTTCCAGATATGGATTAGATTACGCCAGGACTGGGCCTTTGTTAAAGTCATTAAAGTAGTTTTCACAAACATGCCTTCCAAAAAAGCATTACTTGTGAGCATTAAAAAAAACAATGGCACTAATGTATTTTAGATATGTCAAGCTTTTTCAGTTCAGACAGCTCTGACATTTATTTTAATCTAGGACTAGAAAAACCCTGTTCGGGAATCCGCCCCATAGTGCGTAAAGAAAACTAAAATAACGACTCTATTCAACAATTCTCCCCCCAAATTACTTCCACCATGCACATGCATCATGGTACTCTCAGAGCCTTTAACTTTAAATGCCATTAATTGGATTATCATCCTAAATACTTGAAATCTGATTTCTCCGCAGGGAAACAGCTCCGAAAGCCCCGTTCCCTCCACCTCCGAGTCCAGCACCCCGAGCGGCAAACGCCGCCTGTCCCAGACCTCCACCTGCTCACGCCCTCACATCTCCTACTCACCCTTAGTGTGCCACACGCAGCCCTCGTCACATGTTGATGACGAGGACGAGGACGATGACGACACCACCGTCCAGCAGATGATAGGGTGCTGTAGTACTGCTTTATGGGACGACAGTGCTGAAGACCAGGAAGCAAGACAGCAGGAGGGTGCCCATTTTGAAGTGGACGAATACCTGAGTTCGTCTGCTCGCCGCTATCCTTCCGAGTCCTTCCTCGCCCTACAAGAGGGAGAGCACAGCCCTGATTCCACCGCTCCTATGGAAACTCTTACCTTTGAGGCAGCAGTGGCCACCAGCCTAGGCCGCGCGAACACGGTCAGCGCCTCGATGCGCACGAGGTCACGGATAGGCTGGCAGGTGCCCAACGGACACTTCCGGAAGAGACTGGCACAGAGCATGTCTCTCGCTGGCGGTGAAACTCTCAGCGATGATGACAAATACTAGATCAGTCAGTAGAACAGAGACATAACGGGACAAATGTAGAGGACACTGAGGTGGATGCTGATCTTCACAATAGTCAAGAGGTGTTTTATAGATATACAAATATAAATGTGTTCAATGAAATGAGCAACAGAAAGACTTCATATTTATATTCTCTAATTTCTCATCAGATAGTGAGTTTGGAAAGCAACCCATACATTTGAGGCCCAATTCAGGTATTAAGTGCTTTATTTCCTGTCGGGGATAGTGAGTCGATGGCTTAAAGCGCTTCAACTTTTTTTTTTCCCCTCCCTCATTTTCTATCGTTTATTCATTTATTTATTCTAAGGTTCATCAAGTTTAATGTCTTTTTCTACCAAAATGCCATCTAATTCATCTCTGCCACATTGTTGGAATTCGCTAATAATGCACATACTTCGTCTGAACTTTAAGTCCAGTTTCTAAATTGAATAGGCCATTGCAACTAAACGCGACTTCCAACTTGACTTCCGAAGTTCGGTTCGTAAAACGGTTTAAATTAAGTGCTCGGTTTAACTAAGCAATCTGTCAAACACAACTTTCATATGTTTCCATAAAATACTGTTAAAAAAGAAAAAAAGATTTTACAGCTGAGGCTTTAATTATTAAATGTTTAAAATTAGTTTAGATGAATGTCTTGTAAAGGGGTTTACAAAGGTAAAAGGTATCACAGTCCAATTTGATGTCACAATCGATTCAGGAAGTGTTTTTAAAAAACAAAAGATTTCTTCTTTGAAAATATGTAATTTAATCTTTCTTTCAGGCTACTTGGAATTTGGATTTTTGTTACTGAAATTATGGATAAGCATCCTGATAACTTTATGTTTAAATTAATAAACTATTGTCTTTTTACCCTGTTTTAGTTTTCTGCTGTTTTTGTTTCTTGCTAACTTTCCCATAGGATTCTGTCTAGGATTGTTCACAGGTTCACAGGCACTAAGTGCAAATAGCAAAGTATCCCTGTCCACCATTGCTCAGCTATATTACCTTTAGAAGAAATCATAAATTACCAAGTGGTTATAAACAAGGTCCCTGAGGGTAAGTGCTGTAACCCCACCATCGTGGATAAGGAGCATGTGTGCCCTACATTAAACATGATTTTCACAGTTTTACAAGTAAGTCAAAAATATTGTGTTGTAATGATACGTAGATTCTGAATGTGTGATACTGATTTGTGCTGGGACCTGATTGACTGGTTACTTAGTACAGCACATCCCACAGATGCTCAAGCAGCTTCAACATCTGAAGACTTTGGAAATCGGGACAATGCCTTGAAGTCTTTATGGTGTTCCCAAAACCATTCCTGAACAATGTGTGCAGAGCACAATATCTGCTTAAAGAAGCCACTGCCGTCAGGGAATACCTGGTCTGCAGTCAGGTTTAGGTAGGTGGCATGTGTTAAACTGATGATGGAAGCAGGGGTCATCACGGGTGCTCTGTTAAGCCTGCGCCTGTCCATCATTAAATTTGTCACCACATAGACCTTCTACCATCGGACGTCCTGCACTCTTTGCGGTTGGTTTGTTTGGGGAACGTTGATCCTCTCCTGCAGAGTTTACCACCTTACATAGACAAAGAGGAAGATCCACATACAGCACATGCAAGTTTCACACATCGCATTAGGGTGGTCACTTGCCAGCTCTCTTGTCTCACTCTTGTCTCTCATGCAATGGCAGATAGATTGGTATTCTTAGACAAATACCTAATACTGAGTGAGCAATACATACATGCTTGAATTTACTATATATTTTAAAATACATAATATGCAACAGAGAATGCATCTGCTAGGTACTCCTTTAAAAAAGAAACTCGAAAAGGTTATTTTAATCTGTTGACAGTAGCCATTCACTTGCAATGTACTTTTTTGCTTAGCGACTGACAACACAAAATGTATTAATAAAATAGTTTATTTGGTGTCCAGAGTGCAGACCACATGTCTTCATCATAGTCTGATCTCATTTATATATATATATATATATATATATATATATATATATATATGTATGTATATATATATATATATATATATATTATAATGTTTTTATGTAAAAATAATTACAAAAATGTTATAT
>JAUCMU010000042.1:3732832-3746000 GCA_032275025.1 Enteromius treurensis | reverse complement strand
TGTAAAAATAATTACAAAAATGTTATATTTGGGGTATATGAAAAAGTAATGCCCTGTCAAATGCTTGCTTAATGTGCAAGAAGAACAAACCTTACTGGTTCCTGTTAAAATACAGATGTTTTTAAAAAACATTGTTACATTCAATATTGTAACCATTTTACTGGAATGGTAAACGCTATTCTGAAGTTTTTAACAATACGGGAGGAATTTAAAATGCAGGAAACCCCTCAATTTAAAATTCACATTTGCAAAGTTGGGGACAAATACGTTGTAAAAGTTACTATATTTTAGCAAGATTAGCCTACATGGCCACAGCACACTCATTTTATAAATGCGTGTAAGCTCAATTGTAAGATGAAACACATCTTTCAACAATCCAACACAGCATCAAAACTTCATACAAAAAAACAACATGAAAGATGTATGTTTTACTTACAACTAAGCAATCAAACGTTGATTTTGAGTAAGTTTGAACTGCTGTTGTATGGTCAATGGCAGAAGTTCTATAAACATGGCGTCATCAGATGCGCCTGGCTCAGGAAGTGAGACTGTGGCTTTTCTTCTTTATATTATTAGTTTCAACACTTCGTGTTAGTGTTGTTGTTGTTGTTTAGTAAACTTTTATATAGTAGCATTATTTTAGAAAAAAAAAAATAGTTAATGTGACTTTTTTTAATATATTATTATTTTCGACACATTTTTATTATTAATGTTGTTTTTCGAACGTTAACATGAAATTATAAAGTTGTCTACATGTAAACTGAGGCGGTGTTCAACGGCAGTGCACTAGGCGGCGCTGTGTGCTAATCCTCTCGTACTTCTTCGCTTTGGCGCTTGACCGGAAGTAGAATGTGTGTTTCATTCAGAGCGGCGCTGTAGACAGTGTGAGGTGTAGTTATGTGACTGCATGTAGTAAACAGTGAAGTTTAACGAGTTTTCACTGTATCTCTGTTATACTGATAGTGTGATGGCGGCAGGAGGAGTAGCGCAGGTGGGAGATGTGGAGGAGGACGCGTCTCAGCTCGTGTTTCCTAAAGGTGAGGAGATTACAAACACATCTACAACACACGCGTCTCAATCCGTCCTCTCTGAACTTAACTTACACAGATCCGCTCTATAGCCGAAATGTGTTTTGTGTACAGTGTTCATACACTGCGCATTGGTTTCTCCAGAATAAGTTACATACGATCTTGTTAAGCTGCGTTTTGAAACGACGTCCAGTCATGATTAACGTTGCTAACTGTTACTTGTTCATGTGTTTGTTCTTACTTTCTCTGTTTTTATGGTCTCTTTACCTACATAAGTTATCCTAGTATTCATTTTTTTATTTAAAAAAATTATATATATATATGTGTGTGTGTATATATACATATATATTTTTTGTATATTCGTACTTGTTTATTTATATAATGGCTATGTAGTTGTTTTGGAATTAAATATGCATATATAATTGAGATGTTTTATTTTTGCCATGAATATAGCCATTGTGGCCGGCATGGTATTAAATCATATATATTTTTCACATTCTATTTGTATATTTGCAATAAAGCTCATTTTGATTCTGACTGTTAATGTGTTTTGTTGTGGAGATGTGTTCACAATGTTTGATTTGTCTCAGAGTTTGAGAACGCAGAGACGCTGCTGAACTCAGAGGTCCACATGTTGCTGGAACATCGCAAGCAGCAGAACGAAAGCGCGGAGGACGAGCAGGAGCTGTCGGAGGTCTTCATGAAGACCCTCAACTACACTGCCAGGTTCAGCCGCTTCAAGAACAGAGAGACCATCGCCAGCGTGCGCAGGTCAGCGTGCTGTTATAGAGAATTCACTAGTTCCTACGATCTTCTATCTTTTTATGGCACAGACACTATATAAGCTGAACTTGATGATGACATCACTTTGATGAACTGCCTTCACATTTAGTCATTTAGTAGACGCTTTTATCCGACAGACAAAAAACACATCTAAAGTAATGCATACCAAAGTTTAATATTATAAAGCAATAATTCAGACACCAGCACATCATTTGCAGCTGAATCAAAAACATGCCACATTTTGAAAGTGAAACGTGCTGTGAATGGCATTCCTAAATGGTCTTTAAAAGCTATGCACTTTAACTGAGAATTGAGTGTAATTTAGTGAATATGATATTGATATGAATGATAACTCTGGCCGTGTTTCACAGCTTGCTTCTGCAGAAGAAGCTTCATAAGTTTGAGCTGGCGAGTTTAGCCAATCTGTGTCCGGAGGCTGGAGAGGAAGCCAAAGCCCTCATTCCCAGGTGAGTGCCTGTTCTACACACAAACACAGAGAAACACATCTCACATGAGGAAATCACAGTCATTTAATCATCAGTCTGACTTATTCAACACTAAGTACTATGATGTTAACGGCTTACTCGCTGGATCTTACGGCTTCATATTTGACCGGAAGGGTTTTCTTCAGAGAACACGTTCAATACATTTGGGTTGATGTTTTACGAGACTGTTGAACTGAATAATGTGTGCTTACATTATTTGTTTATTTTATTCTTTATTAGTTTGGAAGGCCGGTTTGAGGATGAGGAGTTACAGCAAATCCTGGACGACATTCAGACCAAACGCAGCTTCCAGTACTGAACCTCTGCTAACGGCTTCCTCTCTCTTTCCTTTTCGCATCTTTATATATTTCCAGTTGTTCCCCGCTGTAGTTTTTTAATGTGCTGTTGTTTTGAAAAATAAAGTGTTTTTGATAAAATTGACTGTGTTTCAATGTCATGCTGCTGCAGTCAGTAACATATTTATAATAGAACTGCAAAACTAAATCAGAGAAGTTAAAATGTAAGTCATACAGAAGAATGATTGAACAACTGACACATTTTAGAAATTGTACTGAACTTTTACAAACAGATTCCTGTAAGAATCGTACCGTTTAGGATCATTCTGCTGAAACTAATACGATATTAATTCGGATACTATTCATTACTACTCATTAGAACGTTATGATCCAAAACCACAAGCATTCAATTCTATTTTATTTTTAATTTATTCAATAGTCTTGTTACTGAAACACCAAAAGTTTGTCCATTGAGCCTGATTTTTATGGTATTTAAATCTTGAAGTATACTCTGAACTCTTGTCACTACTGAGCACATTAGTTAAAAATAAATATATGTTTTATGTATATACACTTGTTAAAAACTGTATATATCCAGCATATGCTAAGTTATGCTTCCAGGATAATCATGTCAGTACTGTTGAAACCTTGTAAGTTTTATTCCTGAAGGGGAAGCAACTTTAATGAAATTGTAATAAAAGTAATAAAATATTATTTATATATATATATATATAACTGAAAACTTTAATACAAATATTAAATTAGACTATAGTTGTAATAGAAATTAATAATTAATTGAAAACGCTTAACAGATAAAGTCAATTTAATGTTTTATATAGTGTTTTGATATTCTATTGTTTTTCTTTGGTCTCTTTCTACAGTGTTTATGAATAGGCTAAATTGAACGTATAACGTATAAATAGGCTATGATTGTGTTGTAGATCATGTTTTCGGACGTTCTGTATTTTTGTATTCTATTATTAGTCAGGTAGGATGACTAGGCTAATAATAAACCTTTTTGTCTTTACTTTGAGCTTTGAACTTTTTCGGTGTTTTTATTAAGATATAAAACAACGTACCAATCACAGAGGCTTTGTTGAAAGACATACATATAAGAAAAAGAAAAGGATTTTAGCTCGAGCTAAATATGCGTTTAAGCTTTCCGAGGCGACGTCCACGTGTTATTGCTGCGCCGCCGCGCATGCGCAGTGTGTCCGGCCCGGTGTGTGAATGATGGCGGCGTATGTGGAGATACTGAAGAACGAGTTTCCACAGATCGACTCCGAACTCTTCGACTATATCACTGGTACTGTACAAATATGTGGCATTAATATACCTGTATTACACCTGTGCGCTGTTAGCGTCAGGTCCTGCGTTAGCGACGAGAGTTCATTCATTATATAAAATAGTGCTGATGATCATGCTAACAGACTGTGTCATGCGAACCGGTTGAGTTCCTGACATTCTCCTTTAAACTATTTTTTGGACACCGGCGTTCAGAATTCAATAATTCATAATTTCAGTACGAGCTCATATCTGTGAGATAAAGCAGCTTCGGTGAAGTTTGACCCGACACGGCCTCATATGATTTAACCTACTGTCCGATTTATTAATATAATATAGTGTAATATGATGTCATATCATAGAATATGTAACAATTTGTGTCTGACGGATTATTTAACGAACAATCAGACGAGCTAACAGTTATAGGTAGATCACGTGATCGATGATATATATGATGGGTTATGTACGTCATTCAGAAAGATGAAATAATAAAGTATCAGCAAAAGTAAAGAAATGCAATGTAAAAAAAAATGCATACATGCTGTCACAAATTACAGTTAAATATTTACAAAGTGTAGATTGATTCAAAGATGACTGCATGTGAATGAAGAGAATCACACAGATTATGCCTTCATTTACTTTCTCCTAATCTATTTGTAAGTTGTTAATATTAATTTCAATTAAAATACTGCATTTAAAACGCAATGCCTCTGTATGTGATTACTTAATATAGCATGCTATTTTAACTTTAAACAGGCTCCTTTATATAAGATCCGGGTATTTTTTTTCCAGAATGAATCTGTAAAAGGCATTACGCTGTGAGCACTTCCTAAAAGAAACAGTCGCATGCATGAATAAGTCCTATGACAAAACATTAAAGCCGTTTGACTGATTGAGCTTAAAGTAAAATATAATATGGGAGGACATCGGTATTCTGGTGACACTTCCTCCATGGTAATAATATTTATATCAATGTGTGTAAAAACAAATGTGTAAATTAAACCAAATTAATACATTTACAGTGTGTCATATTACATCTCTAGTATTGAATATCTTTGCTCTTTAGCTGTGACAGGTTTTGTATATTGATCATGCGGCGCAGGTGTACTGATGCATGTGTGTGTGTGTTATCCTGCAGGTGTGTTGGACAGCGGCGGCTCAGATTTCGAGGATGGAGAGGAAGTGTTTGATGCCATCGGCGGCTTTCTACAAGAGGTCGGTGACAAGAATGAAGACGACATCCGGAACATCTGCTTCCAGATGTTCAACACACTCCAGCTGTAAGTGTTTACAGTCTAAACATTTTGATGATGTGTGTCTGACAATGATGTTTATTTGCATGAGCCCTCTGTATTGTTTTACTGTGCAGCTTGCTAAAGAAATAATGTCAATCAAATGTAGGATATCTTGCATGAGGCGAGTAGAAATATATGGCAGGCCGCTTTTACATAGTGTGGGGAAAAAAGTAAAAAATGAAAGGGGTAATACATTTATCTTACAGGAAAAACTGAAGTGCGTGTCACAAGCACACACTGCGCTGCCCTCTAGTGAAAAATGCATCAGGTCAAAATCATGTCATGACCGTAATGGTCAGTAGATGGCGGAAGTGTTCTAGATTTTATGCTAAGAAGTTATACATTGTTTTTGTAGTAATGCTTATGGGCGTACAGTCCTATACAGTTCACTTCCTGTGTCTAAGAGCGTTTGTGAACATGAACATTTGTGCTCCAGATGGCAGATAAGGACATCATATACAACCCAAATCCTAATTGCTGATTGTGTTTGTGTCCTCAGGACTAAATGTGACTCTGGTCAGCAGCAGGTGCTGCTGGAGGCTCCAGTGCAGTTATCACAAGTGTCTGCTGCTGACGCAGGTGAGACCATTTCATTTTCATTCATGTTTTAGGCTTTCACTGACGAAGGCATAAATCATAACTGGTAATAACACTTGAACGTAAATGCCTGATGATCATCTATGTGTGGAAGCCCATTTCTGCCAAAAAAAGGTCATTGCGATTTTTTATCACACACTTTTTATCGGACTCTTTTTCTCGCACATGCAAGTTTAGGGGGTTATAAAGTCAGAAATGTGATGAAGTTGCAATTCTCAGAAAAAAAATCGATTGTAATCGAGTTTTTGTATTGCAATTCTGACTCTTTCTTAAAATTGTGAGATACGAACTTGCAATGTTGAGAAATAAACTCATTATAAAGTCATAATTGCGTGATATGAACTCGTCCTAGAGCTTTCAAGCTAGAACCCACATGCTAGAAACATGCTATTAACTTGCTGATCATGTTAGAAACATGCTAGTGACATGCTAATCATGCTAGTAACATGTTAGTAACTTCTTAATCATGCCAGAAACATGCTAGTAACATGCTTATCATGCTAGAAACATGCAAGTAACATGCTACTAACTTGCTAATCATGCTAAAACATGCTAGCAACATGCTAGTATCTTGCTAATCATGTTATCAGCATGCTAGTATCTTGCTAATTGTGCTAGAAAAATGCTAGCAACATGCTAGTAACTTGTTAATCATGCTAGCGACATGCTAGTAACTTGTTAATAATGCTAACAACATGCTAGTAACCTGTTAATCATGCGAAAAACATGCAAGCAATATGCTACTAACTTGCTGATCATGTTAGAAACATGCTAGTAACCTGTTAATCATGCTAGTAACATGCTAATCATGCGAAAAACATGCTAGCAATATGCTTCTAACTTGCTGATCATGTTAGAAACATGCTAGTAACATGCTTATCATGCGAAAAACATGCTAGCAATATGCTAACTTGCTGATCATGTTAGAAACATGCTAGCAACATGCTAGTAACCTGTTAATCATGCTAGTAACATGCTAATCATGCGAAAAACATGCTAGCAATATGCTACTAACTTGCTGATCATGTTAGAAACATGCTAGTAACATGCTAATCATGCTAGTAACATGCTAATCATGCGAAAAACATGCTAGCAATATGATACTAACTTGCTGATCATGTTAGAAACATGCTAGAAACATCCTAGTGACATGCTAATCGTGCTAGTAACATGTTAGTAACTTCTTAATCATGCTAGAAACATGCTAGTAACATGTTTATCACGCTAGAAACATGCTAGCAACATGCTACTAACTTGCTAATCATGCTAAAAACATGTTAGCAACATGCCAGTAACTTGCTAATCATGCTAGAAACATGCTAGTATCTTGCTAATCATGTTATCAGCATGCTAGTATCTTGTTAAATGTGCTAGAAAAATGCTAGTGACATGCTAGTAACTTGTTAATCATGCTAGCGACATGCTAGTAACCTGTTAATCATGCTAGCGACATTCTAGTAACTTGTTAATCATCCCAACAACATACTACAACCTTGCTAATTATGCTAGTAACTTGCTAATCATGCTAACAACATACTAATCGTTCTTTAATCTTTAATCTGACTCTGTAATCTTACTTTTTCTAACTATTTTAGACTGAAAACTCAATTTAAACTTATCAAATTTTTTAAACTCATAGCATGTTACTAGCATGATTTCTATAAACTGTTTTAAACTTTCTAGCTAGGCTTTTTTTCAAGCCAACTTAAAGTTTGCCTCCAAACTTTATCATCTAGTTCGCTGTTGTGAGTTTTTATCTCACAATTCTGACTTTTTTGTTTTGTTTATATCTCTATAATGCAAGTTTTAATCTGAGATTAAAAATAAGTCTGAATTGTGAGAAAAATAATTTTTTTATTCAGTGGCGGAAAGGGCCCATATATCTACGTGTTGAAAAATGCTATTCAAGTTCAGAATACCTCACTGTTCTTCAGCGTCTCAGATGTTTCTGCTCTTTCAGCATCGACTGCGAACGAAGTTCATGGTATCTGGATGATGAAGAGGAATCCGAGTACGGTAGGTTCTGCCTCTGCGGCCTCGGTTTACTGTGTCCGGTGCCTTTATCTGTATTAACCTCTTCTGTGTGTGGCAGACGGTGGATGCCAAGAAACTAGAGAAAGCTGAAGCTAAGCTGAAAGCCAAACATGAGCGCAGAAACGAGAAAGACTCGCAGAAATCCTCGTCGTCTCCGCTGTGAGTGCTGATGTCTGATAATGAAGATCTCTGTTTTCTCCCACTTTTAAAAAAAATGGATGTGAGATTTTCTGATAAGAATGCTATAATGCATTGAGCCGTGATTGTGACGTTGTTGTGACCCGGCTGAGGAGTAATATCTTGTGTTTCGAAGGGTTTTGGAGGAGGCCTCAGCCAGTCAGGCCAGCAGTAAGAAAGAAAACCGTGTTGACTCATCTGGGAAGAATCGAAGCTACGATATCCGCATTGAGAATTTTGACGTGTCTTTCGGGGAGAGGTGAGAAATGATCTTCACCAAAATCATTCTATGATAAAATACCATTCAAATGTTTTGGATCTGTGTGAGTTCAAAATCCTGAATAATATTTAATAAATAATTGTGCTTGTAATTTTGAAGTGCCCACGACAACAGAATTGCGTTAAAATGTGCCCTTCGGATTCAAAAAAGTAGAACATCATGTATCGTGATGTATATATGGCATTACTGAATACCAGAGCATGTTGTTTGTTGCTTGGCAGATGTCTGCTGCAGGGCACTGAACTGTGTCTGGCCAGCGGCAGGCGCTATGGTCTGATCGGGCGTAACGGGCTCGGGAAGACCACTCTGTTGAAGATGCTGGCGAGTCGCAGCTTACGCGTCCCTCTGCACATCTCCATTCTGCACGTGGAGCAGGAGGTGGCCGGAGACGACACGGTGGCCCTGCAGAGCGTCCTAGAGAGCGACACGGTGCGGGAGGAGCTGCTGCAGGAGGAGCGCTCTCTCAACAAACACATCGCCAACGGAACGTATGTCACAGGGGGGATGCTTTGACCTTTAAAGGAATAGTTCACACAGAAATAAGCGCTTGCTGAAAATGCATTCAGAATCAGTTCATACGAGACATAGCATTGCATCAGTGTCTGATCAATGAATGCTCTGCAGCTGATTAAAAACATCACGATTATTATCCACCCCAGAAACAACCAGGTCATTTATTTACTTGTAGGTATTGTTCACTAAGCAGGCGTTGGTTTTAAAGACCCGATCAGTCTCAGCTGGAAGTCATCTATTGGAGCTTGCAGAACAGAACAGAACAAGATTAAAGAGCAAACATCTCACAGCTGCTTGTATTTGTGCTTTCAACTAAAACGCCTGTTTCTGCCTTTAATCTTTCAGTGCAGATGGCTTAGAAAGCGTTCGCCTTTCGGAAATTTACGCTAAACTGGAAGAAATCGAAGCAGATAAAGCACCGGCCAGGTGAGTGGACAATGATTTGTGTGTATTCTAAAAATAAATAAGAATTAATATGCATTTTTCAGACCGTTTTCCTAGATTTGTAGACCAGACTTCTACAGATTCCACCAATCAGTCAGTATTTATGTGTCTTTTTTTCCCCCCTACTCTTTCAGAGCGTCTGTCATTCTTGCTGGTTTAGGCTTTTCAGCCAAAATGCAACAGCAAGCAACCAAGTGAGTATGTAGCCATGCAATAATGGTTACTTGCGTATACTTCTCTGTTCCTCATCTCTTCAGAAATGAATGAATTTTGGCTCATGTATAAACTGGTTATTGATGATTAGCGTGCTTATTGTAGGGAGTTTTCTGGAGGCTGGAGGATGAGGTTAGCTTTAGCAAGAGCCCTGTTTGCACGGTAAGATTATTCAGAATATAAAAATGAGGTTATTTGCAATATTATTATTATACTACTATCATATTTTTTATATAACAATTACAGTTTATAGTAAAGTGAACTGATCAGTACTGCTTCAGTGATTAGTTTTTTTCTTTTGTCATCTTTCAGGCCTGATCTGTTGTTACTTGATGGTGAGTAAAACACGCTCTCAGTATGGTGGTAATGTTGCTACTCAGCGTTAAATGTTGATGTAGTTACATCACTGCTTTCTTTCAGAGCCCACAAACATGTTGGATGTAAGAGCCATTCTGTGGCTGGAGAACTATTTACAGGTAAGTGCTTTAATGTCTGAAGCTGTGGCATTTACTCGTTACAACTGCAAATGAATCGAGGAACAACAGGTTTCAGGGTTTCTGTGAGAAGTTTTGAAGTGAGCGTGCTTGCATTTCTTCAGACGTGGCAGTCCACCATCCTTGTGGTGTCTCACGACCGTAACTTCTTGAACGCGGTGGTGACAGACATCATACACCTGCACTCGCAGCGGCTGGAGAGTTACCGCGGCGACTACGAGAACTTCATCAAGACGAAAGAAGACCGCCTGAAGAACCAGCAAAGAGAATATGAAGCTCAGTTACAGTACAGAGAACACATCCAGGTACCAGCCGCTCTCCAGGACTGATGGAGAACATGTCCCTTTAATAGACCATCAAATCATTTGATCCTGTCAAATTACCTCCAGCTGTAGGAATTGAGGCTGTACTGTTGATTGAAAAAACAAAATCACAAATATATTGAATAAATATATGTGCTGCGATCAGCTCTTTATCTGCCGGTGTTTTAGGGTGCATTTGCAAAATAGCCTTGATTCAGGCGTGGCGTTAAAAAGTGGAATATTTCTATTAGAATTTATTGTTATTGCTCTAGTCGTGCAGCCCTAGCTCCAACATTGCATACTGACAAGTAAAGTACTTTCATCACTTCAAATGCTAAGTTAAATTGTGTTCATATTATCCAGGGATCAGGTTCTAGTATAGTATTGCTGATGTTGTGTCTCTCTCAGGTGTTCATTGACCGCTTCAGATATAACGCCAACAGAGCCGCTCAAGTGCAGAGCAAACTCAAGCTGCTGGAGAAACTGTAAGTGTGACGTCACTAACACACGTTGTTTACTGATCGAACACACTCGCTGCAGGCTCACCCCCCTCTGTGTGTGTGTGTGTGTCACAGGCCTGAACTCAAGCCCTTAGTCAAGGAGTCTGAAGTCATCCTACGGTCAGTTTTGCTCCGTTTTCCTGTGTATTTCTGTAACCGATCAACTCTCAGAAGTGAAGATAAGTTGTGTTCTGATGTCTCCCCAGTTTTCCGGATAACTTTGAGAAGCTGTCTCCTCCGATCCTGCAGCTGGATGAGGTGGATTTCGGCTACACGCCTGACCAGCGGCTCTTCAGCGGCCTCAGCGTCTCGGCTGATCTGGAGTCTCGCATCTGCATCGTATGTATCTGCAATAAGAGGTCTGACGTTTGCTGGCATAGGAATCAGAAGAAAAACCTGTAGACCAGATTTGATACGTACAGTTATACGTAAAGAGCTTTTACTGGATAAAAAAAGAAAAAAACCTCTCAATCAGAAGGCATGTAGGATGTTGTGTGTGAAACAGGTTTAACAGAAAAGCGTTGATCATGCTGAGCGTTTAGAGATCCATGTATAATATGAGTTTATTGATTTGGTTTGGTTTGGTTTTAGAGAGCAGTCCTTCATTGTGTGTGTGTGTGTGTGTGTGTAGGTGGGTGAGAATGGGGCTGGTAAGTCCACCGCCCTGAAGCTGCTGATGGGAGAGCTGACGCCTGTTAATGGTACCAGATACGCTCACAGGTGAGCCTCACTCTGATGCTGAAGACACCAGACCCTCACCGTCTGTCTGTCTCTTACTTCCCTGTCTTTGTCTTTTCAAACAGAAACTTGAAGATCGGTTATTTCAGTCAGCATCACGTGGATCAGCTGGACCTGAATGTCTGCTCAATAGAACTGCTGCTCAAGAGATTTCCTGGTACTGCCTCAGATTAGCACTTAGCACATTCTCATCAGGATTACATCGCTGACCCCCACAGAGACGCTCCTGTTCGTTAATGAAGATATTCGTCCCATCATTCACAGCCACACACTGAGACCTGTTATTCTAGCTCTTTGTTGCTTATGCCATATCATCTGTTTTCAACATGATTGAAGGGGACATGAGATTAGTACCGGACCCAAAACATTTCTTAATGTCTCTAACCTTATTTCGGATGGAGAAAATAATTATTACTAATACAGTGTCATTCAATTCACCCTACAATACTATTGATTATTCAGTTTCTCTAATAACACACAGTATGGAAGTTAAATGCCATGTATTTATAATAAATCTTATGTTTTCTGTTTTAGTGAACTGTCCAATATTAAGGAAGCCATTGATGCTGATGTGGCAGTTATAATAAATAGCTACTGCTGTTAGTCTGAAGCAGATGTAGCTGAATGCTGTGCTGTTTTCATGCGTCAGGTAACGCAGAGGAGGAGTACCGTCATCAGCTGGGCCGGTATGGCATCACAGGGGAGCTGGCCACGCGGCCGGTGGCGAGTCTGTCTGGAGGACAGAAGAGTCGTGTGGCTTTCGCTCAGATGACCATGCCCTGGTAAATCACGCATCAGCACTCATGCTATTAAAAAAACGTTAAACATTCACTGATGCTCGAGAAGGAAAAACGATGCATTAAGATCCAGGGAGAAAATCTTGGAATTTGAAGATGAAGATAAGTTGTTCTGCATGTTGGGAAACATGCAGGTATCTGCGGTTGGTTCTGAAGGGCAGTACAAAATGGGAAAAAAATGCATATATATATATATATCCATTCTGTTTCATCCGGTTCACTCTTAAAGCATTGTGTTTCCTTCCTTCCTCCCTTTATATTTTTTATGTATGTTTTAGTCAACTATAATGCTCTTGCCTCTAGCCCTCATTTACACCCATGTTTTCATCAGCTGACACTCATTTGCACCTTCCAAACACTACTTAACGGTTCTGACCCTCGTTTTGACAGATGTTAACAAATCTGGCTTTCATTTACAGCCCCAACTTCTACATTCTGGATGAGCCGACGAATCATCTGGACATGGAGACGATTGAAGCCTTGGCAAAAGCCCTCAACAAGTTCAAAGTAAGAGCAGAATCTGCTCATGTCGCCCTCAGCGAATCTTCCGTGCTCTGATGTGTTTACAGGATTAGTCGAAGCTTGTCCCCCATGTCCAACCAACATTTATTCAGACACCTTCAACATTTCAGTTTATTTCCTATAGTTTAGAAAATGGTCAAATATGACAAGAACTCAGAGTTAAACTGAGTCAGAACAAATTGGTCTTGATAATTTCAAATAATTGCTCTATATATATATATATATATATATTAGTGGTGGGCCGTTATCGGCGTTAACACGAGACTCTTATCGCGCGATGAAAAAATATCACCGTTAATCTATTCTCAAAGTTGGGTTGGAGTCTATACTACAAGCTATGGTGACTTTCACATTTAGCGCGGATGTATAGCCGAATTACACTGTAA
>JAUCMU010000042.1:3713768-3725914 GCA_032275025.1 Enteromius treurensis | reverse complement strand
CATCTTGATGTGGCACACCTGTGAGGTGGGATGGATTATCTCAGCAAAGCAGAAGTGCTCACTATCACACATTTAGAAAACACACAGAAAGTTTAAATAGTTTTATGTAAATGTTAACAAATACTAGAGCTTGAGATTATGAGCTGAAGATAATGTACAGCATTCAATTTGTTGTGAAGACAAGAAATTAATTTATTATGTCTATAAGAGGTTGATGTACCTGTGTCTCCGTTCTCCAGCGCTCTGATATCAGGTCTATGACGACAGTCTGTCTGTGGAAGAACTCGCTCCATCTCTCCATCCAGCTCATTCAGCTGCAGAGCGAATGATGTGAACGCATAGTACTGACAGAAAGAAAGAAAAATTAAGTTACAGGCTCTTTAAAAAAAAAGAAAAAAATAGCAAAATAATGGAATAGGCAACAAAACTCTGTACATCAATATATAACTTATAAATAATAAATAACTTAAAAGCTAAATCAGATTCAGGTCTTTATGGCATTACCGTTTTATATATATCCACCACATTGTTTTAGCTCTTTCAAGGATCCTTAAAGTGCACAATTACATTGGCTTTGTGTTTTTATAATATGCTTAATCAATGTAATATGAACAAAGCAACAACAACAACAAAATTGCATGGATTTACACTTAAATATACAGCCAATATAAATAGGATATTTGCTCATACTGAACAACAAATTAAACTCAAGGAATCAGGCACAAACTGGTTCTAATTTAGAAAGTTCATCCTAGTTCATTCTGCAAAAAGTTACATTACATTATGACCAATCATTACGACCAGTCACTTAAAAAATACTGGTGCTCATCTCGAGCCCAAATTATATTTGAAATGCTAATGATATGATGTTTGGTAATAAATCGCATCACAATAACAAGAGTGTGTGTTGATAAATGATGCATATTCTGCATACTTTCCCGGAGTTGTACGGTCGTGGTGATATCCTCCAGATCAGCTCACTTCCTGGAATCACCTGCACAGTCTCGGCCTCTGGAGGAGGCATTTCATCCGGCTCCTCATCTGCATTATTACTCTAAAAAACACCCCACTTCTTCATGTCAGCAATACATACTGCACATTACATTAAAATACATACTGATTATACATAATTAATGTTATTACATACAACAAATCAAATGCGTGCCGTACGTTCATAATCATTATCAATCACCTGTGTGCTTCCCTTCCTGTCCTTCTCAGAGCGCTTCGTGTCAGATTTTCTGTGAGCATCAAATGTCGCTGGATCCACAGAATACAAGCACTCCGTCCACTTGCCATACAGAGCACAGATCTTTTTTTTGCTGGACACACACACACACACACACACAAATTAATGCAGCCATTTACTGATGTGCATTTTTATATGCTTTTTGTAAAATCTATGCTACATTTACATGTTAGGAACAAAGTTACTGTAACTAAGAGTTTTCACTCAAAAAAACGAGTTTGCTGTAATAATAGTCAGCAAATAGTCATATAGTTGAATATCTGAAGTAGAAGAAGTGTTACTCACTAGATATCCAATCAAATTAGTGGACCAGGACTATGGCGGCAAATCTATGCCATTAATAAGTGAGCTCAAACCTATTGTGTCTTCCTCCTCTCAAGCTCCACTGTCTCAAATATTCCCTCACTGCTCATTAATTTCGGCTTTTTTTCTTTATTTCATTTATCTTGATTTTTCTTTTTGCAGTTCCGAACGATAGGCTATACTCTTACCGTTATGAAGGAAAATGAGGGTTTCAATCAGTGGTGCACTCGTTTATTAATGGCATAGTTTAGAGTTAACTAAACTTAACATACTGCACTACACACAGTCAGTATCAAAATGAATTGGCTTGTAAAGGTTCTCTGGGACAGAAATAGCATCACATATCTGTCATTTTAGTGTTTACATACCTTTTATCAAGAATATATCCTTCCACTTTATGCAACTCTTTTCCAAAGATGCCACACGGCTTGAAAGTCAAACAACATCTTTCCCCAGTTCTGTAAAAAAGCGAGGTAAAAACATTTGTGGACCTTGCATGTCTTCCATATTAGTTGTACTTTTCAAACCTTAATAAAGCAACCATAGTATAATTTCTTTGTGGCCCTTTGTCAAAATGAGCAGTATACTTTCTCTTACTTATGATTAATAATTTCAACATTTCCATATTGCTCAATCCACAGTTGTCCCATAATAATGTTATGAACACAGCAGGTCGGGTTGGTCCAGGTGTAGGCTTCATTGTGGCTGAAAAATAACAAATTAACTTTACACAAGTCAATCATATATCTGAATTGAAGTCTTCTTGACTTCTCATAGAGGATGCTGAACAAAAACATGCTTCTCTTGTTTAATGCTGTACTTGTAAGGCATTCCTGACTCACAGAGGAAGCTCTAGGGTGATGATTCCACGCGGCTCAGCCTCTACACTCTTTCCCCAGAATTTGAGTTTTGGGTAAATAGAGCCATGAAACATAAAGTTGTTCTTGATGCCTTCGGCGTGGAAGGCGCTGACCGGCGGATGATGACTGACCTGCTCAGAGACCCACCTGAACCCCAGATCCTCTCTGATGACACAAAAACACAGAAATATTCGCGTATTCACTCATAACTGGTCAGTTGATGTAAAAAACTGACCTGAGCAGCTCGTAGGTTTCTCCGAGCAGAGGGTTGAAGGGTTTTCCCGTCCTCTCCCACTGTGAGGCCACTGCTGACACGGCAAAAGCTGCCACACACTCAAAAACCAAAGAAACGTGATTTCACTAACCCATTACAGCTGTTTACAACCACTAAAACACATTTCTTAATAATTAAGTCACTAAGTATCAATAAACTCCTCCTGTCCTCCACCTTTAAGCTTTGCACAGCAGTACATTTTACATTCAAAATGAACTAAAACTACCAAAACACTTACAGTCTCAAATCAACTCATTTATTCATAATGTTAGCAAAGACTTTTACCCAACAATCAAACACAAAAAATTACATTTTGTATAAATGACAATTCAATTGAAGGAATAAAACCTGTGTATGTGTCCTCCTACATCTAAATGTTTTGTAGCATTATATAATATTATATTTTTAAAAGGTTATTATTGAGTACAATTCTAAATCTTCTGATCTTTTACTTATAGTACATTTTTTTGTTGATCTAAAATCTCATTGATGTAGTACTTATTTAGTACAAAAATATAACGTATTTTGTACTTCGATAAGATTACATACGATTTTCATTAAGCAAATTCGGTATACAAAAAAGCATATTGCATTCAGGTCTTAGCATTAATCTATATGATTTTTACATAAATTATACCACATAAAATGAAATTGACAGAGGAAAATGAAGCTAATTTTCATGATCTCTCCCATTTAAAATGATAATATCCACGTAAAATCTGAATTTTGGTCACCCTCATAATCATTTTAATGGCTCTGCAATGCAAACATTAATGGTACCGTATGCATGTTGATATAGGCCAAGCTTAAATTCAACACCGTTTTACACAGTAGGTCCTTGCTCTATTTCTCTATTCACCAAGGGTTTCTTGGCCTAAAAATGCAAATATATTTACCTTCATTCTGTGGATGGAGTCTTGTGAAGCACTGGTGTTCTGGATGAGGTATGTGTGCTCCATGTATTCAGTCAATCTCTGAAGAAAACTTAAAGGCTCGTTAAAAATCACCGGCATTGTGATTTTAGACAGTTCCTGTGAAGATGAGAATAATTGATTAACACACTGCTTTACATCAGAGTCACATTTACTTCATACCACTTTATAATCCAGATTGTTTTGTAAAAAAGTTAATCTGTTCGGTTTAATAACTGTGTTCATCAATTATAAAACAAGTTCAGCTCAAGTCAGTTAGAACAGTTCAGCAGCAGATCCGCTTTAATCCACCATCATATAAAAAAATATGTTTGCATATATAGCCATATTTGACTTACCATCCCAATGCATTTCTTGAGAACGCTCCACATACTGACATTGTTTCGTGAGAACATTGCAGCAGGAAGAGCTGACCTATTCCAACACGGAGAGTACAAAACATTTCTCTATAAGTTCAGAACTGCACAGGTAATGCATGTATTCCAGCCAGTAATATTAATATTGTTCTTAAAATAAGCACTTCAATCTAATGACCGCCATAACATTTAGATCAATCGTATGATGGCAGGTGTGAAACTGCTGATACACAACAGTTCAATAAACGATAAGGTCACATTGAGTAACTTTACAGAAGTTTCATCAACAAAAATACGCTAGAGCATTAATCAGTCGCTGCATGACACAGACAATACTGTAATGACGTTCAGTATAAACCAGGTTTAACCCCCTAACCCAGTAACCAGGAAGAGAGGAGCTCATTTATATCTTAAATCACAACTTGTATATCCATGTAAGCAACATACGAAAGTATACTGTAAACTAGCCAATATTAAACAAACTATAAATGTTCCTCTTTTTTGGTCTCATTGCACCGGCTTCCTGTAGCCATCCAAATTAAATTTCATTCTACATAATGTTGGTCTGTGAATATGAATAAATATGTAAGTGAATAAATGTAAATGTGACAGGTAAAACCAACAGTGCAACATTCAATATTATATATTATGATATATATTTGTGCATCATCACTCATTTCACCAACCTGAACCTGATTAATGACTGAAGAACACTGGTCTAAATACTAGGAAACCAACTGTCCAGCCAATTATTATCATTATTTATTTTGGTCATGATGTAGGGCCCATCATAATACAGATGCCATAGATCACTACACTCTGCTCAACAGGCTGGAGAAATGTTGGTAGATACTAGTCTATTTTAGGTCCACTACCAGAAAATGTAATAGTATGGAGTGCCAAAAGGCTCTGTCTTGGGGCTTTTATCATTATGATTGATTAATAATGTGACCATCTTTACATCATGTAGTTAAGTAATGAAATATGGTTTCACTCAGCTAAACAAATAAAAGGGACTTCACTGGATTACATTAAGGTTTGCAGAGGTAAATTTTAAGACAAGTAAAGCACCTTTCAAAACAGGCACACTTCAAAGTATATATACACACTGCTCAAAAAAAACAAAAAAAAAACGGGAATACTTAAACAACACAATGTAACTCCAAGTCAATCACACTTCTTTGAAATCAAACTGCCCACTTAGGAAGCGACACTGCCATAAGCCAGAGGTAGCCTCACTGCCATTAAGTAACGAGATGAGCTCCTCAGACCCCTTGTGAGACCACATGCCAGTGTTGGTCTTGGGTTTCTCCTGATGCAAGACATTACTAGACCTCTTGTGGCTGGAGTGTGTCAGCAGTAACTGCAAGTTGAAGGCATTGATGCTATGGACCTAAATCCGATTGAGCACATTTGGGACATCATGCCTCGCTCCATCCACCAATTGCACCACAGACTGTCCAGGAGGGGGCAGATGCTTTAGTCCAGGTCTGGGAGGAGACCTCTCAGGAGACAATCCTTCACCTCATCAGGAGCATGCCCAGCTGTTGTGGGAAGGTCACGTGGCACAGGCACGTGGAGGACACACACACTACTGAGCCTCATTTTGACTTGTTTTAAGGACATCACATCAAAGTTGGATCAGCCTGTAGAGTGTTTTTCCGCTTCAATGTTGAGTGTGACTCCAAATCCAGACCTCCATGGGTTAATACATCTGATTTCCATTGATTATGTTTGTGTGATTTTTGTTGTCAGCACATTCAACTATGTTAAGAACAAAGTATTTAATAAGAATATTTCATTAATTCAGATCTAGAATGTTATTTTAGTGTTCCCTTTGTTTTGTTTTTTATTGAGCAGTGTGTGTGTGTATATATATATAAACTGAAATAACTTTTACTGTACCTTAACTCTGCTAAAAAGAGATGCTCTTCACACGCTTCTGAGTTGTTGTTGTTGTTTTTTTTAGGTGCAAATGTCTTTAAGCCAAAAAATCTTTAAATCAAGACGTTTATTTGCATAGTGTTAAGGTTTAAAACATGAGCATGAAGAATGCATTGCCCATTGACAGAAATTTGTTTTTGTTTAAAACATAAACTTATTTAATTCTGTTTGATTTCTAAGGAAACAAGTCTTCATTCATATCTTCCTGTTTCATCTCTGGTAAATGTCTTTTATAAGGATTTAAAAATGTTTAGATATTTCTCTTGAAAAGACATGCTATTTAGAAATTGTAAGGTTTGTAAAAACAATTTTTAAAGACTTTTTGCAGAAAAAGAAAGAAGTTCTAACCACACGATTAAGCAGCAACAACAACAATAATAACCATCTGCAAACACCATAAACTAGCCTTTTTCACACGCAGTGTAAAATGATTACACATTTCAAAATAAGATAGGAAACCAGTTCCCAAGAAACCGAATGTATACCTGTGATTTTTGACTCCATTGCACTGGGTTTTGTCACCCTGGCTACCGTCCCCTGACATGATGTCTCTGGGGTCCCAGATGAAGCTATGTCAATAGACACCAAACTGTTTACTGATCTGGCTCTAGAAAAACAGAGAAGGATATAGGAAAAACATGGTGAAGAACATTTGATACAAGTTCTATGAATAAACAAATGCATAGAATGATATAGACAGACCAGATATGCTTTAAAAAAGCATTATTAAGCCTAAGTAGATCATAGATAACATTGATTACAATGTTTTATGATCTAATATGACGCTTTTAGGAAATGCAGCCAAGAGCTAAGAATGTTGACATTTAACATCAACAAATTAATTTGTTCATAATACTGTTCAAATTACTTCCTCTTGTGTACATTATGTACATGTGTGCATTTAAGCCAATTACGCATGTTTCTACTATTGTGAAGCACATGGGATTATAAGATTATGACAGTATTAGATTCTGAGGAATGATGACATCCGTCAACAGCAAATTACTTTAAGACATATACTTACAGCTTTATCCGTTTAATTTCAGTTGAATTTAATGCGTAATTCCACTTTTTCATTCTCCAGCTCATTCTGAGATGATGATGTTCATAATGCTGCAGGATTCTCTGGTTTCAGCACACGCTGCTATTTTAAGCATGTTTACTGTAGTTCACAATGTACTGAACATCTGTTACCTGACAGAGTCCTAAAAAAGGATCAGCGCTTAGCTATACAACACAGTCTGAAAACTAAACCTTTGTATCTTATTTAAAGGTGCATATTATTACCTTAAAGGTATACTTTATTTGTTTCTTAATTATTGGCTACATTTGACCGGGTATTGAGTGTAAACCTTGCCTATAATGACAACTAAATTTGCCTGAAATGCATGCAAGTACGTTGTACGAATAATTAGAAATAAACATTAAGCAACACATGTAGTATACACAATAATCTACAACTTACACCCCTTTGGTTCCTCTCACCCCACAATATGTAATTAAATATTAATGTTTTATTGCTGGTTATAATTAATTTGATGATGATTTCACACCTGAATTATTGATAACAATCATGCAAAACATAAAGCAGAAATTCAAGCATAATAGTAATAATAATAAAACACTGGCTCAGTGATATCAAAAACACAGAAAAATTGCACACTCAACACTTGATAAAAAAGATATCATGTAGCATTCAAAATATATATAATCCTGTTTTGATTGACGTTACTGTACTCTACAGCATGACAGATGTTACTGTACTTGTCATATTTACAATCACTTGACCTATCTTTACCTTGAGTGCCAGAAAACACAGTCCGATTAAATCTACTGTCCATAGCTTTAAATAACAGTGAGATAAGTGACGTGAAAGTGAACGTATCAGCAGAGAAGAGCAGAGATGTGAATGTACCTGGGTGAATGGCCTCTGCAGGAGTCACCTTGTTTCGCGTCCTGTCTGCTTTTCCTGTGTGTAAGACTGTAGGTGCGTGAAATAGAGCACAGGAGAGACTGTGTGTGTGTGTGTGTGTGTGCATGCATCACAGCGCATGTGTGTGCGCGCATGTGTTTGCAGAGCTAAGCATAAAGAGGACCGGAGAGCAGCTGATCAATCTACATCTGTGCTGTGATGAAAACTCACACCAACACATGCAGATATGTGCTACCTGAGCTATCAATAACAATGCAATTATTTCTGCATAGTTTCTGTAATGAATGTGATTGTTGCTTCAATGGCTATATTCCCACTAAACAATAATGTAACAATACTCAGATTACAATGAATAGACTGTGTAATATAATTAATATAAGATGTTAAAGATAGATAGAACAATAGATAGAACGAAAGATAGAATGACAGATACTGTAGTGTGGAAGTGATTATGAAGGGCGTAATGGAACAATACTGCTCACTATACACTGAGCTGTCTTAAGAAGCTTTACTCCTCTTTAACAGAGTAAGCACCCTTCAGAGACACTCTCATTCATTTTATGCCATTTATTATATCCAGACAACAGCATAATGCAACATAAAACTCCAGCTCTGGTGGAACTGGTCCGAAGCCTTATTAGCACACATTTACACAAGTTGTTGGACCCCAAAATCAGATTTTATTCACTCTATGTCAACAAAATGTTAAACAGTTGCAATCTAACATCAACACAAAAAGCCTACTAGCTTAGCATAGTGCTAACTGATTATAAAAATTAGATTAGCTAGAAGATTTGACAACACATTGACATAATTTGAGGCTAGTCTGTCTCACAGCCTCACAATAAAGTAATTTTCTGATACAGGCTATAATGTGCTGTAATTTAATCACCTGATTAAGCCTTTATCCAAGATGTCTCACATATAACCCAGTGCTGAACTGTTTACTATGGATTTAAAACCTGCTTTCTCAAAAGCTATTTAAATAATAAATCAATCAAACACAGTGTGTAACATTTTGTTGCCGTTCTGTTTCTCCTTAGGTAACGTTGTTCACATAGAGTTAGATCAGAGTCAGCATTATTGAGCCTAAGTTGAGTTACAGTGGGAGATCTTTAATAATGCATTTTCATCATCATTTTATGTTCTGTCCATAATGTCATAATTGCAGTCTAAGTCCAAGTACCTCAACTCTCTTGTGCAGCCTAGCACAGAGAAACTGGGGAACCATAATAAACCCCAAACCCAGCATAGAGGGGTTCAGTGAACGTGGTGTGAAATGTGTGTATGTGTGTGAGTGTGTGTGTGTCAGAGACACTGTAGAATGAGAGTGTACCAGCAGACCCGTCCAGATACACACCTACTCGATTAGAAGATGAAGGGGTCGATATCTCAGTGCTGTCATTATTGTGACAGACAGTGAGTCTCTTATAAAAACTGCTCAGATTCCAAGACTTCTGATTGAATCCAAACCTGCAGTCGCTTCCTCCTTTCCTGCTGATAGCTTTGTATGTCATCGATATTTCTGTCCCTCTCCCCCTCCATTCAGCCTCCCAGTAACAGCGTCCAGTCAGACTCTCTCCACACAGAACCTGAGGATGGTGCTCAAATCTCTCTGGATGATCAGGATATGACTGCAGCTCTTCCACATATGTTGCTTTTCTGTTTCCCTCCGACAGAATCAGGTGGGTGTTTACTGTGTTTGGATCTAGTGTGAGACTACAGGCATCTGAACACACAAAGCATGAGAGAAACATTTAAAGGGTTAATTTTCAAAATTGATAAACACCATGTTTAATATAAATGAACGGATTGTCATTTGTTATTTTCTACAAATAGCACATTTTAAAGCCTAAACATGTCCAGTCACAGAAGGCAATTTTTTCTACTGTTAAGGGATTGCAAGTTTACAGTAGGTGTTTCAGCAGAAACCAACAAGCTCCCAACAGAATCTCAGGACAAGTCCGTTTTAGCGAATCAGCGCATTAGAAAAGACATGCTAGCTGAGAAGAATTACATCTGTAGCCACATTAACACCGATATGAATGAGATACGTTCATTACTTGCTTCTGCCATGAGCGGCGAGAGTTATCTGTTGTTTTTGAAAATAAACTCTTCATTTACAATAATCAAAGAAACAAACAAATACATTAAAGAGTTTGTGATATTTAGACCTACATTTTTGCAGTCCTGTTCTGATCCTAAAATCTCCTCCATGATCCACACTTTAAACACAAAAATACACATAGATTATAAAATGTTTCATATTGCTGATACACACACAAAAAAGACATTTACATAATTCTTTAAGTTGCCAGTCACAGCAAGCACTTGTAAAATATATTTAACAAAGGGAAAAAATTATATCTAAGCAATAAACACACACACACACACACAAAATGTTGACTCTGGCTTCATGATTCATTTATTTAATTGATCTTTTTTTAGTTTTATCAAAGTCTATCTGAAATGGATTCAGAGCAATGATCAAAACCCATGGAGTGGATGGATTTTATCAACACCCAAAATGCCCCACCTGCCAATTTTTCACATTATGAATTTGTCTTAAGTGAAATAAAACGTGTGCATTAGGTCTTAAAGTGACAGCGGTTTAATATTCCGGTTGCTATCCGTGTAATTAATGTTATTCAAACAATGAATGAAAAAGAGAGAATTGCTATTCTTCACTGAATAACTTAACAACAATTGTGAAATTATTGCTATTAACAATAACAACCTTATTTTTAGAAGAAGAAAAAAATCGTTCTACTTTATATTAAGTGGGCCTAATACCTGTGTACTTACATGGTCACTAGATGTGTATGTAGTATATAACCACTTTTTCCACAATTTTTGGTAATGAAAGTACAAATGTGTAACAGGACTAACAACACTTTTTGGTAAAGTATTAAAATTTGTATTAAGTAAAATACTTTATATTATGTATTTACTCTGATGTTACACAACGGTAAGTTAGGCTTAGCATATAAATTGTGGTTGGTGTCCAGAATGCTACACTTTATATGAAGTGGACAGTTCCATAGTAGTTACCGTGTGAGTACACCACATCTAACTCCAGATCCAACTCTTTCCCACTTTAAATATCCCTAAATCCACCCTTCTCTACTTAATGGATCTGTTCCAATTACTCTTATACTGTTGTTACAAAATGTAGTTATATAGTTCTTACTACTTAGTGAAGAAAAACATTTTTGTTATCAAGGTCCTGTTAAATATTTGTGTATTTGCACACACCATTCTGAGGGGTTTTACATTTGTGTAGTTACAAAAATATTACAGCTGTAGATACTATATGTTTGTTTTTTTTTACTTCTAGCCCAGGCAATGAAGCACTTTTCCTGGTTCAGAGCGGGTACTTTGGGTTTTGAAAGACAAAGAACTGATTTAAAACTAGGCTATAGCTCAAAAACCAGCACTCAAACTGCATAAAGGGGTAAAGGATCACAGGCTGAGCACCCCCTGCTGGTTTCACTTACACCGATGGAACTCACATAATGATGCAAACATGCTTTGATTCAAACCCAAAATGTGAAAAGAGATCAGCAACAGAGAGGCAATCAAATTAAGTTTGAATGTACTGTATATAAAACACATACTTGAGTTTATCCAGGGAGCAGTTTGGATCATTCAGTTTGTCACTGAGGAGCTGGACTCCCAATTGTCCGGGGTGATTATAGCTCAGATCCACCTCTCTCAGGTGGGAGTGGTTTAAATTCAGAGCTGAAGACACCACACCACAGCCTTCTTGTGTCACCATACATCCAGACAACCTACACACACACACACACACACACAAGCATAGTGTTATCTAAAAGACAACAATGTTTATTCAAGTTACAGTAATGATGTTTTTAAACTAATATAATCTCACCTGTTTTTCCAATATTAAAAAAAAAACAAAAAAAACACATCATCGCCAAATCTTTGTTTACTATTTTTT
This sequence comes from Enteromius treurensis, assembly GCA_032275025.1. Classification (NCBI taxonomy): domain Eukaryota; kingdom Metazoa; phylum Chordata; class Actinopteri; order Cypriniformes; family Cyprinidae; genus Enteromius; species Enteromius treurensis. The sequence continues at coordinate 3,714,102 of JAUCMU010000042.1, read as the reverse complement.
TTCTAATTAGTTGCAAAGCTCTGTACATGCAGTGCCCTCCACTAATATTGGCACCCTCGGTAAAGGTGGCTGTGAAAATAAATCTGCATTGTTTATTCTTTTGATCTTTCATTTAAAAAATTCCCAAAATTCTAACCCATCGTTGAAGTAAAACAATTGAAAACGGAGAGAAAAAAATCATGATGAAATGTTTTTCACCAATACATTTTAGCCACAATTATTGGCACCCAATTATTGCTACGACAAGATAACAGCGGTGAGTTTTCTCCTGTAACGCCTGAAGAGTTTGGAGAACACCTGATAAGAGAAACGAGAGCATTCCTTCATCCAGAAT